>MDKI01207606.1:0-24319 GCA_005239505.1 Nicotiana paniculata
TCAAAAGTCTTGAGAAACTTGATTAAACACCAGTTTAGTATTTTTTAGACTCAATTGATACGTCAATTCTCCGTGGGATCGACTTTGGGCTTAATACCCCAGATTTATGTTTGCAATGCCCGTTCTGTCTTTCTACAAGACATAGTTGAGCGTGATCAAGCACCGCTAGAACAACCAGATCCACGAGGCCTGTCGGCCTTCCTCTCCTCCCGCTCCTGGCTGCGAACCGACTCAATATCTCGAGCAATATCAACAACCTGCTCAAAGGTAGCACCTAATATCCTATCCCTAGTCATCCAAAGATGGAGCTGATAAGTGAGGCCAACCACAAACCTGCTAATCCTCTCCATATCAGTAGGGACCAACTCGGTGGCATGACGACCCAACTCTGGAAACCGCATCCCATACTGCGTCACTGATACCTCTCCCTGACGCAACTGCTCCAACTGCCTGCGTTGCTCCTCCCTGTGAGACTGGGGTACTTACTTCTCCAAAAAGATAGTGGAGAACTGCTGCCAGGTGAAGGGTGCTGCACCAATAGGCCTATGCCTCTTGAAGGACTCCCACCAAGTAAAAGCATTCCCAGAAAACCGAAAAGTAGAAAACGAGACCCCACTGGTCTCTAGAATCCCAGCAGTACGAAGCATCCTCTGACACTTATCCGGGAAACCCTAGGCATCCTCTCCCTCAGCTCCACTGATTTTCAGAGGCTGAAACCTACTGAATCTCTCCAGCCTACGCTGCTCATAATTTCGCATAGCTGCAACCACGAGGTCCTGAACTGGAGCAACCGGCTGGGCTTGAACTGCCCCCGATGTTTGAAGGCCCTCAGTAACCTGCTCAGGTGTCCGGGCAGCTGGAGTCTGAGTGCCTCCCCCGGCCTGAGAAGTAGCAGCAATAGAAGACACATCAACTGTCTGGGCAAATCTAGTACACACTGTCAACATTTGAGCCAAGGTCTCCTGAAGACCCGAATAACAATAGGCACCGCCGATGCCTGAGCCTGTCTCGCTGGAGTATCTACGGAGAGAAACTGATCCTAAATGGTAGGTGGACCCTCTAGTGCTACCCCGACAACTGCACAGGCTGGTCTCCTACATCTACCACGGCCTCGACCATGGCTGCGACCGCTCACTGGTCTAGCTGGTGTCTGGTCACCCTGATCGGTAGCGCGAGTCCTCACCATCTGTGAGAGAATGAAATAGCAGAAGTTTATATTTTCAGAATCAACAAAAGGGCACGACACAATTCAAGAAAATGAGATTATTCCTAAGGGTTCTGCAGCCTCTCGAAGATAGTACAGACGTCTCTGTACCGATCCGCAAGACTCTACTAAACCTGCTCATGATTGTTGAGTCATATGTAACATTGACTCTGATACCAACTTGTCACGGCCCCAAATCCTAAGTCAGCAGTGATGGTGCCTAACATTGAACTATGCTAGCCAACAATCACATACTGAAATAATATTTTCATAATTTCCAAAACGGTTATGATATATCACAAAATTCTTTCGTTTAAGCAGTTCACAACAACAAAAATGAATAAAACAGTTTATACACTACCCCACAACCTGGAGTCAACCGTCATGAGCATCAATAAGTAATAAAAAAATAACCCTACTTTCATAATACGTTAAGACTGGGAGTGAGGAACTAAGTACAAATCAAGAAATGGGAAAATAGATGTTGTGGACACTAAACAGCTACCTCGAATACCAAACTCCGGCTCCACATGAAGGAAGGAAACTAGCGCTCGGTACCAGCTCCTGTATCTGCACACAGGGGTACAGGGAGTAATGTGAATACGCAGACTCAGTAGTAATGTAAATAAATCAAGTCTAAGTAGTAAGAAACACATAAGATCAAATCATCAATTCACAATAAGTACATCCTTTTTTTCTAGCAGTGTATACAATAAATCAACATTCTTTAAAAGCCAACTTCAGTAAAATTCTTTGAAAAATATGTTTTCCAACAATTTCAGAAAAATACCCAAAGAGTTTAGTGTAAAATTAAATAAATCATAAATAGCCCCTCGGATAAATCATCACTTAGAATCAGTCACTCAGCATACCTCACAATCACTCAGCATCATCCCCTCGGGAAACCTCACTGTCATTCATACCTCCCAATCACTCATCACTCGGCACTCGGTACACGCACTCAATAGGCACCTGCGCTCACTGGGGGTGTATACAGACTCCGGAGGGGCTCCTTCCGCCGAAGCGCTGAGGTCAAGACACCTCGTGGCATCTCATATCCTCACAATCAGGCCCTCGACCTCACTCAGTCAGAAACTCTCAGTAAGCCACTCGGGCTATCAGTAAAACTTTGTACTTGATCCAAAACATCATTCTATATCTCGAAAATAGGGTAAATAAGGTTGAGTTTCGAAAACAGTTAAACAAAATATGACTGAGTGGAAATAATAAGTCAACACAATGAGGAAATAGCAGTAAAAGCCCCCAAGGGGTCTAAACATGTCGGCGCAAGGCCCCGAACATGGCTTACAGCTCAAATATAGCAATAGTTTTAAAACACGATTTAACATATGATTTAAAGTAAAAACGCAACTCAATAGTTGACGCGGAAAGACCAAGTCCAAATCCAAAAATCGGTGCACGCTACACACTCGTCATTGGGCATGTGCGCCGCTCCAAAAATTGTAAAAAAAATACTAAATCCGCGGTTTCATACCCTTAGGACAAGATTTACAGTCATTACTTACCTCAAATCGGACCAAATACTAATCTGCGATGCTCTTGCCTCTCTAATTGGCTACCGGCTGCTCTGAATCTAACCAAACCAGATTAATATCATCAATATACGCTAAAGGAGAAAAGCCTACTCGAAAACTATCAATTTTAACAAAAATTCCAAAAATTTGCCAAACCCGGCCCTCGGGCCCACGTCTCGGAATTCTATAAAAATATCATCACAAGCATCCTAATTCTTTCCCGAGTCTACACATTAAAATGCATCAAAATTCGACCACAATTGTCCCCTAAATTCCTTAATTATAAGTCTCAATTTCCGAAGCCCTAAACCCCCAATTTATGCCCATTAAAATCCACTAATTCCAAGTCCAATCCGTCAAATAACAACATAGAATCGAGTTTTTAGTCCAAGAAACTTACCTCCACAAAAGACCCTCAAAATCCTTCTTCAATTTTCTTCCAAAAGCCTCAGCCCACATGCAAAATATGAAGAAAGTGCCAAAAATTCGCGAAGGCTGGAATTTATATTAACTGCCCAGTGGTTCCGCACCTGCAGCCTGTGGACCCACACCTGAGGAAAACTCTTAAAGGCCCAATCTCCGCACCTGCGATCAAACTTCCGCATCTGCGGCTTCGCATGTGTGGTAAAAACCTCGCACCTACGAAACTCCTCCAACCCACAAAAAACTGTATCTGCGACGAGCCATCCGCTTCTGCGGGCCCGCTCCCGCGGTCCCCTATCCGCATGTGCGGTAACACCAGCACCAGCAGCATCAGCTGCTATTTTCCAACTTAAAATCCCCTGATGGCTATCCGAAATCAACCCGAGCCTCCTCGGGACCCCAACCAAAAATACAAACAAGTCCCATAACCTTATTCAAACTTAGTCGAGCCTTCGAAACACCCAAAACAACGCTAAAACACCAAGATCACACCCGATTCAAGCTTATGAACTTTGATATTTCTTCATTTCGCCGATGATGTCGAAACCAACAAAAACACGTCCGAATGAGCTGAAAATTTGCACACACATCCAAAATGACACTACGAACCTGCTCCAATCTCCGAAATTCCATTCCGACTCCAATAGCTAATTTTCCACTGCCGAACTTGTCTCAATTCTCACCACGACCACCCGGATCCCAAACCAACCAACCCAACACATCATAATTAGGTTAACTAGGACAAACAAAGCTGAAATAGGGGAAACAGGGCTAATCTCACGGAACGACCGGCCGCGTCTTTACAGCAGGTAAGCTAGTTTTCTATTTTACATTTTTCATAAAAATATACAATATTATGTTCACATCTAACTTTGAGAATACACATATAACACATATAGAACAGATCCTTCAGTGGCTTTTCAAGAATCCTGTAATTCCATATAGCTCTGAAAGGACAAATCTAGCTAATTAGAGGTTACATCCATTACCCAATCCAGCCTTTATTAGCGGAATGACACTATTTAAAAAACACATGAGTAACTTAAGAAATGATACATCACAAACTAACTTTAACAACATGAATTTCATATCACATTATATCAGACTCAACTACAACACTCATAGATTCAGCAAATGAAAGAAAACAATCTATGTTCTATGCTAAGACTAGAGCAAAGATGAGAGCAACCATAATCAACATGATTAGCTAAAATTCACAACAATCCTTATAAATGAGAATTCAAGGAGGCAGTTAAAAAACCACGTACATGTTGTTGTTGCATTCTGATCAAGAAACTAGCAAATTGTTCTTGCATCTTCTTCTCCACTTCTAGAGAGATCCTTTTGCCTACTTCTGCATTTGCGTGTTGACGCTCCTCTGCCAACTTCCTTTCCAACTATTTCCATATTTCTGCGCAACACAGCAGCCATTTGTTCACGTTCTTCTTGCAACTTTCTATACATCTCGGCTTGCATCTCTTGACGCACAATATCATAGCAGAAGATACGATGGCCTCTATGTTTTATCTGCTGAATGTTACTCTTTTTAGGAGCTTCTTTCCGTATCCTTTTCCACGAACATAGCCTGTTCTCTCACCAGTACAAAGGATAAAATCTCATCTCTAGTCATGGGATGCTCGAACTCCTCAGATTATTGCTGAGCGACAACTTCCTGGAGTTGACCTTGCATTCATGCACAATAGTTTAAATCAAAACATAATAAAACATATTAAATGAAACTTACAGAAACAAAGAACTTTATAATTTTTTTTGGATAATTACATGAATTTGTTGGGATTGTGAATCCAACCACACCAATTTGCCTCTATCATCCTTGTGTGTATGTTGGATCTCTCAAACTTTATCTGGTGTGTCCAATTCTCCAGTAATAGGATTTATCTGCGATATACTTATGGAGAAAAAATATATAAGCAACAAGGAAGCATATGTGATAGTAGGGGATTAAATATATTCTTACCGTAGATTCCCGTTCTTCTGCAAAAGACTTTGTACCACAAGTATGCTTAGTTATTTGCTTTTCTCTATTTCTTTTGTTCCTCTCACTTACAAGCTCTACGTAAACAGATTAATAAACCACCATTCAAAGAGACAATATTCAGGTAATAAGTTAATACCTTAAATTCCGGACTTCCAAAATATTGTATTAGGTATTTCCACTCCTCAAGCTCAACATCTTCAGATCAATGAGACAATCTTTCTTCATTAGTACTGTACTTAGAGTACAGAATGTTGAGTCGAGCTTTCCATGCTCTAAAAAGCTTTGCATAGTGCTAATTACAAAGGCCTGAAACCTATGGTCTTGCAGCCCGCTGCAAACTTCAAATTTATCCTGGCAATAAATATAATATTATATTCAATATCCTAACCACATAAATAAACCTTGCAACTTAAATTCAATACAATATTGAAAGTAGTTTATTACCTTGACCTTTAACCATATTACCTCTCCATGTTTCAGAACTATTTTCTACCAATTTCCATCTTGGAACGAGATAGTGCTCCTCATGATTAAACCACAGTAATTAACGATATCTCTAGAACCAGAACCTACTACTCTATCAATGTCATCTAGAATCATAATTTTGATTTTGCCACCATACTTAGTTTTTACTTCTAAACTTTTAAATTTGTATTTTCCTCTTCCTCTTTTTCTATTGCTGGAAGAAACTGCAAAGTAAAAGGATACTATTGTTCATTAGTAGCTCCACTCAATCAGTAAAAATAATTTTCACAAAACAACAAAAAACAGAAACTAACTTGCACCATTTTCAGCCTTTAGAGAGCAATGCACATTTTCCGCTACATTTCGTGATGATTGTGTTTCTAAAGAAGGTAGTTAGAGAGAGTTAGTAGATACTCATCCGGTCTGTAAAGGTCCTTGACTCGGTTTACTTGGTTTTCTTATCTCTACAGATGTATCAGATACTCGTCTGGTCTTTATGAGTGGCTGAGACATTGCTCAAAAATTGCCACGTCCTTGAAAATTTTTACGACCACAGCTCGTCCCGCCTCTACCACGTTTTCCTCATCCAATTCCTTTCATTTCCTGCATAAAAACATAAAAAGAAAATGATTGATTATACTAGAAAATACAGAGAACTTTTCAGTAAACCAAAACAAACAACCTAATTTCAATGCACCAGGTTATCAATGACCTGTTATCTGGTTCTCTCCAAGATATACTTCAACAAAATAGAACAAGAAGTACATTTATATACATGAATTATAGAAATCAAAATCCACCAAGCGAGCAGATTATTTCAGATTTCACACAAAATACCTATTTGGGCATGATATACTTCCAATAGCTAATTTGAAGAGACAATCATGAAAAGAGAATCAAAAAAGAAATATAAAGATTCAAGCATCAATAATCTTTAGTTGATTGACAGTTCCAAACAAATACATGGGGTAGTATAAAGTTATGGACAAAAATACAGAGAATTTTCAAAACAAGATGTAACATCTATATCATCAGTCTTTTGCTTCTTAGTCTTTAAGAGGATGTATCAGTGTCCTTCCCATCATCATCATCAAATAACTTTTCTTCGCTATCTTCACTCTCTAATATTTCTATATGATTGTCATTAATGAAATGATATTCCTCATTATGCACATTTTTTTGAGCTTGCATAGTTGCATGATCATAGTTAATACTTTGTGGTTCAACATTATCCCTATGTAGAGACACCTCAACAATATTTTCTTGGTCATTGGTGCACGAAGTATTAAATTCAACTTCCTCTTGCTGATAAACTTCTTCATTCAGTAATTCTTCATCTTCAATTTCTACACAATTATTATCATTATCAGGCATTCTGAAAAGGTCGCGAGGATTTGTCTTCACAACAACAAGCCAATCATTATCGACCATGTCGTCCAAGTAAAAGACTTGTTCGGACTGAGATGCCAACACAAATGGCTCATTTGTATTTAAGGCACACCAAGTATTCACACTTGTGAAGCCATATTTGTCAATATTATATCCTCTTCCTAAGCGAGCCACATTCCACCAATGACACTTGAATAAGTAAACTTTTTTGTTTCCCACATAAGATAACTCATAAATGTCCTCTATTACACCATAATACTCCTTATTAGAGTCTGAATCATCTCCTCTCACAAGAACATCACTATTCTGCATTTTTCTTCTCAATGCAAGCTCTTTTGTATGGAATATAAATCCATTCACCATAAATGTTGAATATCGATGTACTAATGGTGTAGGACCGACGACTAAGCTTATGAGCTCATCATTTGCGCGTCCTTGTGTAGATAGTACAAATATCTACAAAGACGAACAACACTGTTATGACCAATAACATGATGGGATGAATAAACTAACATCAATATTATCATTTTAGTAGAAACCTACACGTGCGCGAAACCAATTAAGAAACCCATTTTTATGAGCTCTCATTAAACTTTGGCTTTCGATCTCTCTCGTATATTCCCTACATTTTATGTTAGCTATGATAAATCAAATTCAAATTTTCTCAATATGAAACTATATTGGAGTTAATAAGAGACTTACTCCATGAAATGCGAAACCTCTTCACAATTTTGAAGCACAAACATACATGCTTGTTTAAATTCGTCATGAGATAGCCTGATGCCTTCTGAGGCACCTTTTGTTTGCCCACTTTTTTTAAAGATAGTCATCTCATCATTTGACACAGATCCATCGTCATTCCTAGGTGGTTTATTGAACATTGTTGAGATATTCTTCAAGTACCGTGAGCAAAATGTGAGGCTTTCCTCTACTAAATAACCTTCTGCAATTGAACCTTCTGAACGATTTTTGTTGCGAACATATGACTTAAGTGTCAGCAGATACCTATATAAGATGACTTATTAATATAATATGTGTCATTCTAAAACTATAGCATCGAAATTATTAGATAATAATTTACCTCTCAATAGGATACATATTCCGATATTGAGCTGGCCCACCAAGCTTTGCCTCACTTGTCAAGTGAATTGGTAAATTAACCATGACATCAAAGAAAGCTGGAGGGAAAACAAGTTGAGGTTTGGTCAAAATAACAGGAATGTCTGCCTCTAGGATATCAAGATCTTCATTCGTCAAGCACTTAGAGTATATATTCTTGAAAAACTTTCCCAAGGCTATAATTTGATCACACACTTCCTTGGGTAGAAACCACGTATAACTACTGGAAAAATGTCTCGCAACAATACATAATGATCGTGACATTTCAATCCATGTATCTTTTTCTCCTGTACGTTAACACACCTTGAAATATTTGATGAAAATGCATCAAGAACCTTCATATTAGCTTCAACTTCTCTTCCACGGACAATGCATAGCATGCTGCCGGTAACAAAATATTATTTCCATCCTCAATAGGATGCAACCTTTGTCTGATTCCAAGATCCATCAAGTCATATCTACTTTTCAATGTATTTTTTGTCTTGCCAACTATATTCATGACAATTGATATAATATTACCGGACACATTTATTTTGATGTGCATCACATAAAGGTTATGTCGTAACATAAGACTCTTCCAATAAGGCAACTGAAAAAAAAGATACTTTTCTTCTTCCAATTGTAAGCATTGTTATGAACATCACACTTTATCTTTTGTCCTTTACCAAAAGTCACATAACCCAAATCTTGTAATTGCACAAGTGCTTCATCACCTGTTAAAAGGTTAGGTGCAACTCCCATCTCAACTTTCCCATCAAATAACGTCCTACTTCTCCGCCATTGATGGTCCATGGGAAGGAATCGACGATGACCCATATAACACAACTTACTACTTAAGGAAGTCGATTGTGTATCTAGCTGGCAACAAGGGCATGCCAGCTTGCCGTTGGTTGACCATCCTGAAAGATTTCCATATGCAGGAAAGTCATTGATCGTCCACATGATAGCCATACGCATCAGAAAATCAGATTTTGAGTGTGCATCATAAGTCTCCACCCTATCCCATAATTCTTTCAACTCTTCAATCATTGGTTGTAAATATACATTGATATCATTTCCTGGAATCTTGGGGCCTGGAATAAAAAGTGTCATCATGAAATATGGGGTCTTCATGCAATCCCATGGTGGCAAGTTATACGTAGCTAGTACGACTGGCCAAATGTTATGGTTAGAATTCATGTTCCCATAAGGTTGGAACCCGTCACTTGCCAAACCTAATCGAGCATTCCTTAACTTAGCTGAAAAGGTGGGATGTCGTGCATCAAAGGATTTCCATGCTATTGATTCAGACGGATGTTGCAAGAAACCATCATCAATATTTCACTCCTTGTGCCACCTCATCTTTTTAGCTGTTTATCTTGCTATGTACAATCCTTGAAGCCTTGGTTTGATTGAAAAATGCCGCAAGATTTTATGAGGTAATTTCTTGGCTATGTGTTCTTTAGACTTCCATCTAGACTTACCACATTAGGACATGATTGGACATCGTCATAATCACGCTAATATAAAACACAATCTTTCCGACATGCATCTATTATTGTGTACCCCAAGCCGAGGTCACAAAGAACTTTCTTTGCTTCATAGAAAGAATTTGGCACAAATGACCCCTCGGAAGAACTTCGTTAAACAAGAACAATAATGCATCCATCGATTTGTTGCTCCAATGGTTAAGACACTTCAAGTGAAGTAGTTTAACATAAAAAGACAACTTTGAGACTTTTTTACTACCAGGATAAAGTTTTGTCTCAGCATCTTCTAGAAATTTGTAGAACTTTGTTGCATCTACATTTGAATCTTCATTGTTCTCCAAATTATTATTATTATCCTCCACATTCGTATATCCACAAGCATCGTGAATCATTTCAGTGATATTATCCTCTTCAATGCTATCATCTTCCATTTCATCACTAGCTGCAGTATTAGAAGTTTCAACTCTAACTAACACTTCTCCATGCAAGTCCGAGACTTTATAAGAATCCCAGAAATCCTTCCTCAATAAATCTCCTCTTACATCAACCCTTAGCTTGAACACAATATTCATACACCCTTTACAAGGACACCAAATCATAGTGTTCACCATTGGTTGACTGAATGCCCAATTAAGAAAGTTGTCTACTCCATATCTATAGCTTTGGTCGATTTGATTCCTAATATTCAACCAACTTTTATCTATCATATTTGTTTTAAAAAATAAATAAATTAGTTTACTAATTAAAAGTGAAAGGATTATAATAATTAAAATATATTTAATAACTAACATATAACAGAAAAATATGAAGGCGAGTCACATGTAGATAACTTAAATGTGTGCAGATAGCTAAATAATCCATTACTATCGTACGCAAGTGTTACCCGAAAATCATTGACCATAGCGGAAGGAGCATAGGGTAGTCAATCTAGTGAGTGCAAGAATTTACAAGCTTTAAACTACAACGATTATAGTTTTGGTGTCTTGTAGTAAATGATCCCCAGACATTTAAAGTCAAAGGGACAATAGACACATGAGACAGGAATTAATTAAGAATGGAAACCAGAATCTCGCATTTCATACTAGACATTGTTGGTAAAGACCGGAGGCTGAGAACATATATAATTCATTTATTTTATAATTAGAGTTGGAAATTCATATTTCTAAATTCCTTTGAAGAAAAAACTACCCCTCTATGATAGTGATAAAGATTCGGTAAAATAAGGTCACACTTCAGAAGATCAAAGTTCACCTGCAGTACAAGTTCCTTAGCGAGAATCACACTTCCAGCTTGGTCAGATGGTTGAGCTTTCACAGGATGATTTTTAATCTGCATATACGACATTATCAACTTAGATGGTGGATGTGAAGGGGCCGTGATTCTCAGCATATGGAATAAGCAAAAGCACGGGAAGAAGAAAACTTCAAAGTTCAAACTCATAAGAACTTATCAAACCACCAACACAAGGAATTTCAGCAGATTTCACTTAAGTTCAGAACTCTGCTCCCTTTTTATCCATTTGGGTTTCTCGTTGACTATTTATGGATTTTGCTAGAAAACAGAGTTTGTACAAGGTTTTCCATTGGTTGGTCACCCCTGGGCTTATTCAGGACAATAGACAATACGTACAACACTAAGTCTTGTGATTAAGGAGCCCGATGGTACAGTAGAACTGTTCAGGTTCTATTATAAATATTAAATTGTGCACAACAATCTAGACAAATAAGCAGGAATGGTGGATTTTAAATAATGATTGATAAGTAGACAGTACTCTCAAGTCTCCACTACCCCTGCCCATCCTAAGATGACTGAAGCAGGGTTTTCTGTGCAAGAAGTTATTGCTTGGGGATAAAAAAAGGTTAGGCAGTTAGAACCTCGAAATCTTATCTATTGTTGAAATTAATATACATGTCGTTGGAATTACGAATATAGTTAAGTTCTTATTAAGATATGTTTATCGGAATGAAATAACGCTTATAGTGTGTTGCACCTTTAATAGGTATGTCTTATATTTGTCAAATTATCAAGTTTCCAATATATCTCTAATCTTCCATCATTTTTTTTTTCAAAATTTGATCATTTTATATTTCTCTCGAGGTAAATGGAGTGTCTTTCTAAATCCTTATAATGCAATTCCTGATCTTTTTTGTTTTCTCGTTTTTCCGGTTTTTGGTATCTTATGAAACCTCATGTTCACAAGTTTAACAAGGTATCTCAATGGACAAGATGGTATTCTCTTTTATTTTCAAGGAGTTTGAATTTAGAAAACTTGACAGCTGAATCTCAGCAAAACAATTTGGATTGAAGAACTTAGCTGTAGCTATTTGAAATCTACTCAATTATTTACCAATTTTCAATTTTCAGAAGCTTTGCTCCAAAAGAACTCAGAAACTCATTTGTAACTACGAGAAACAAGAGCAAATACATAACTCCAACCAAGATATCAATGAGATTTTCAGTAAACACTTTGAAACTCAATCAAAATTCCCAATTGAACTCATAAACCAGAATTTCATACAATAGTTCAAACTCATAACAATCTCGAGTTGTTCTCACGAACTCAACTCATTCACTAATTAATAAGAAGATCGAGTCGACTTATGAACTCAAACTCAATCAATTCCAAAGAGAGGTGAAGTTCAGTGGTCGATTCGACTAACCAATCTCAATTCTTTCAGAAATCCAGAAATTAAAACAAGTTTAAGATCAGAGAAATCAGACCGGATGCGTCAATGAGTGTAGGTTGCGCAACAACTTCCGGAACTCAAATCCTAGAATTAATAGTTGTTCTTCGAAGTTCTTCGAGCGGCTCAAAATTGCCTAACCAATTATAGAGTTGTTGGGGTCCTACTCAATTAAAATAAGAACCCCAAAACTCAAATTCATACAACTCCACCTTATCCATAATAATTCTGATAAACACACACACACATAGGAAAACAAAATTTTAAAAATAGAGCTCTTAGAGTTCTACTAAAAGTTAAAAACAACTAAGGAAAAACTGTACCTGGTGGAATTGAGGAAGCGTCTTTTGAATCTGCCCAAATAATACTTTCTCGACTGACAGCGAGACATTGGCAAACAACAAGACGACGCCGATAAAGCTGATATATCAAAAGAGTAATTTTGTTTCGATCTGACCAGAAAATCACCAATCGAGGATGCGCAAGAAATTGTTTTGATCTGCTTCGATGTGCTATAATTGAGATTCACATTTTGGGTAAATTTGAGAAGAGAGTGATCTTAGAGAGAGGGGGGGAGAGATTTCTAGAGAGAGGAGGTTAATTTGGGTGTCTTCCGATTTCATTTAATGAATTACTAGTATATTTGAGGATTTTTTTTATTTTTTTTTATTGTATAGTAGCGACCCAGTCACTCCAAATTATCTTTAGCGGCGACAAGTTAAAAGTCGCCACAAATAATATTGAGCCAAATTATTTTTTTAGCGAGACTGAAAATTTCACCAACATCAGAGGCGACCTCAAAAAAGTCGCTGCTAAATATTTATCTACTGTGGAGACTTTTAATGTCGCTGCTAATGCTATATATGTTATAGCAACTTATAGGGTCGCCGCTATATGTTGTCACTAAAAATCTAAATTCTTGTAGTGTATTTAATTATCACATATAACTTCTGGATTTTTTTAAAGAAATTTTTTGAGCCACCGAGTACATTAAGCTTGAACCGCCGATTTAAAAATAAATGTGCGGTGAAGCTAAATAACGAAACAAATTGTGTGGTTTCAATACCTTAAACTCCGGGGAACCATGCATGCATCTGTTTCTCTTCCTTTTTAACTGTGAATTTTGTTCTAATTCCTTGAGCCAATGCTGCATTCTTCAAAATTCTGAAAAGAATAAATAATACAAAACGGAAAGAAGAGAAATAGAAAAAAAAAAAAAAAAAGAGAAAGTACTTTCCGGCAAAAAAAATGGCACGTCAAATTTTGGTTGTTGCTCTCATCTTTTTCGTTTGTATAACCATATGCTCCGCGGCATCCAACGCTCCGGCGGCTTCTCCAAATGTTGCGGAAAGTCCGGTTGATAATAGTGTCATTGGCACCCTTGATGGAACTGTTGGAGGCGCTGCACCTGTCGGTGGACCTGTTCCGGAAGGTGCTTTCGCTAACCTTTCTCCTGAATCACCATCTAGTGGTGCCACCACCACCGCCAGTACTCCTCACTTCTTCACCATTACCACCATCGTCATCTTTGTTTTCATTACTGGTCCGTTCTTCTCCTAGGGGAACATGTTTGCAATGCGCCCAATCAATCATTTTCTTAGCTTCCATGTACCTTAAATAAGTTGAGCCCAACTGTCTCAGTTTCTATATTTCGTTCACCATACATAAGGGATCTCTAGAAAGGAGCTCAATTTTATCCAATTTCTGTATTTTGTGCTACCATTTTTTCTGTCTTTATTCTTTCTCCTTGCTGTACTACTGGACAACATTTATTTCATAAGGCACCATTTTTATGAACCACGGTCAAGTAAATAGAAGAAAATGGTTGAATGGATTTTCTTTTCTTGTCCCCAGAATGAACAGTCAGTGTGAATTGTTACCTAATACCTTGATAGTTATTTCTTACTTTCTTTAAGGAAAGTTAATCAACTGTGATAGCTGTCAATTATCTGTTTATAATTTGTTTGTCTTGAAAAATACAAGTAACAATTAAATTTGATTTGTGATTTTAAAGATACGTGATCTAGTTCAATACTAATTAATAAACAAGTAATATAGAGTTTAAATGAGTAGGACTGATGAACCAAGAGTTTAAATAAGTAGGACTGATGAACCAAACCAATGTTACTAGAACAACGGGGACCTCGAGCTCGATGCTCTCGATGACCTCGAGGTGGGTTAGAGACGATTAAAGCAAGAACAATAAAGTAAGAGTTTTAAAGCTGAAGAACAATTCTGAAGCATAATAAACGAGAAAAGTCAGATAGTATATTCTTTTTGCAGTGATACGATGATCCTTACAAATAATTGGGGTCCCCTTTATATTGGAGGGGAAATCCCAAATAAGGTACATTTCTATTTACAGTAAAAAAATCCTATTGGTACAACTGTATAACCACCTAGTACGAATTTGTACGAATCTATCCCAAAATTTGCACCTTGACCTTTATGCCCCTGAGAGATTTCCACTCTTTGTTGAGTGTGTTTGAGATGATACTATCTCGAGATAGAGCATGTTGGGACTTCGATTTTCTCCCCCGAGGTGCGCATCTTTCAGCCAGACATGATCCGTTTTTCGAGTTGCCCGAACTCCAGCTCGAGGTTCGATTAAGACCTCGATATCAGACTTTCCGATTTCGACCGCATACAGATAGTCCCCGTGTTTCTTAGAATGAAAAGATAAGAAACAATTTGATTCTTGACTCTTCGATGCCCCAATCGTGATGTCAGACTCGTGAGGTCAGTGGTTGGCGTGACTGAAAGGTCGTGCAAAGGTCACGTCGACACAATTTTCCAAAAGTCATCAATTAAAAGCGGATTTTGGCCAGCCGTTTAGCTTCCCCAACATGCACAAGTGGCCTGTATAAATACTTCAACTTATTTCTTTGCAAAATTTACTCTCTTCGACATATTCAAACATGTGGTTTCCTGATTCTCTCTGCGTTTATACCTTTCTTGTGCCCATTTTACCATTAGCTTTCTCTTTTTTCTTCTAAATTCACACTAATAATGACAAAAACTTCCAAGACAGTTCCACAGAAAGAGAAGGCTTCTTCGTCTTCTCGCACATCTAAGAGTAAAACGGCGGTACCTCTTCGTATTGAAGAGTGTACCCCCGTACCTTGTGATACATCTTCTGATTTTAAAATTGACAGACCTACTTCGATCCGGAGTCAATGCGAGCCTATGCCTCGGTATATCAGCTTGATAACCGAACTCTAACAGGTGAAGGCAGATTGTCGTTAGGCAGATACGGTGGACGTGGAGATCCCTTAACCTGAAGAGGATATCACCACTTAGAAAGCAGGGTACCTAAGTGTGTATACCTACCCATTCACCTTAGGCCCTGTAGATCATTCTCTACCTCTCCTAGATCCAGTGAATGTCGACTTATGTCGACAGTACCAAGTGACGCTAGGCCAAATTTACCCTTCCTTTTGGAGAATTGTTCAGTTGATCAGGTATTTCTCGAGCAAGGTCGAGGGGATGTCTTTTACCCTCGACCATCTTACCAGGCTATGCAACACTCGTCTCTATCGAGGTGGCCTGATAAAGTTGTAACGTCGATCCACGAAGTCTTTATTCTCCAGCATCGACGAAGATAAAGACCGAGGGTGGATGAGCTGCTTCGTTCGAGTCAGGACCTCCGACCTGATTCGCGCTTAAAAGATGTCGTTCCCAGAGGAGTGTATTATGAAGCGTAAGTACAGACTTCTCGAGTGTGTTTCATTATTTTGGTGTTCTTGTCTTCTTTTGAACTAACCCCTTTTTTATAATGCAATCGTCGTTTGGTATCCAGGTGCGGTTAGGACCTCCCAGGATGGGTTGGGAAACTGGCTTCCACTTCCTCATATGCCAAGCGCGTCTGGCGCGAATCGGCTAAAGGCCAATGGGAGGCGAAAAACCACGGTGAGATTTCATTATTCTCATATCTAAATTCCTTAGTGAAATACTCTTTAGCAAAACTCTTAATTTTGCATTTGTGCAGGCCTCGGAGACGCTGTTTCGATGAGGCCGCCCCCAACCGGTGAGGAAGAAACCCCAAAATCCATCAAAGACAAGAAAAGGAAGAGGGGGTCACCGGCGAACTCCCTGAAGCCAAAGAAAATCAATGTTTGAAAGTATAAGGTCGATACGATAGCCTTAACTCCGGAAACTGCCGAACGTCATCGTGCCGAGGACGAAGAGGGAGACGATGTTGAGGGCGAAGATGATGACCGCCTGTTAGTGATTCGGAGAAGAGGAAGCACTGATGTTTCAATTGCTGCTGAACCGAAGGCTGCTGAGGGGAGCCCGAGCAAAGTCCTCGAGCTGACCAGCAACGAGAAGGCGCCTTGTCCCGAAGCGCACTTGATCGATGAACTCAAAGATTCCAACCCTGAGGTACCGTGAAGGCGGGAAAAAACCCCGATTGAACCATTCAAGGTGATTGATGGGGACGATTCTCCACCAGGCCCGTTGTTCTCTGCGGGGCAAATACGGGATGGCCAATATATGAGGACTCCCGATGTGGGAACATCCCAAGGGGAGAACGACATCTTCGGAGAATGCCTTGCTGGGATCGAAGAGGGCCCCGACCTTGATGCCTCGTTCATCTTTGAAGAGGCTGAGAAGCTTCGAAAGTAGGTAAACATTGCCTTAAAATTGTGTTTTGAGATTGATTTTTGCCTTTCTGACTCCCTTTCTTTGTGATAAGCCCGTGATGCTCTACGAACAATCTTTTTCCAAGTTCGGGCTAAGCTTTCCCATTGTGAAGTTGATCTCAGGAAGCTCATGTCCGAGATGGACGAACTCAAGGCTCTTTATGCCAAAAGAGAGGGGGAACTCAACAATCTTCGAGAAATTTTGGAGAAGGCTTCCCAAGAGCGGGCCGAGTTCGTCGAACATGTAATATAGCCTTTGTGGGCTTATTTTATAATTACTTGTTTTGGTGTTTAATACTTTAATTTTGCAGCTTCAGCAGAAGGCCGACCTGGTGGAGCAACTTTGGGAGGAGCTTAAGAACAAAGAAGCTGAAACCCTTAGGTGGAAGCAAAATATGGACCGTCTGGCCTCCCAGAAGGACACTCTTCAGGAAAAACTAGCCTCAATCAAGCACAAGCTTCAGAGTGCAAAAGAGGAGAGCCGTAAGTTTAAGGAACTTCACACTGAAACGGCCGCTGAATTAGCTAAAGTCAAGTCCGAAATTAATGCATTCATGTCCTCATATCGAACCGATGTTGCAGCTGTTAATAATCGGGCTCGGGAGATCTCTATTATGGCCGAGCTCAAGTTATCATGTGCCATCAATCACGCTAAGTTGGAGTCTTGAAGGCACACTCTTTAGGAGGTGCATACTAATGGCTTTGACCTTTCCGCCGAAATCGAGAAGGTAAAGGCTTTGGAAGAAGAGTAAGTTGCATTGCTCTCACCGACGAGGATTCTACCAGCAGCTCCGAGAGTGAGGGAGACGAAGGTGAAGTCCCCGAGGAGGAGGAGGAGGAGGAGGAAAAGGTCCCTGAAGATGAGGTTACCGAAGATGTAGCTCCAGCGGATGCTGCCTCCGAGCAAGTGACACCGAAAGTAGATTAGGTTTCATTTTTTGTGTAAGGGCCCTATGTGGGGGTTTTGTAAATGTACTTTTGAATCATCTTTTGAATATGCAAAACTTTTTTGCTTCATCTTCGTTTTGTGATACATTCCATTTTGTCTTCATTTGTGAATTTTTTTTTGGTGTTTAACCAATCGGTCCACCTATTGGTCTTAGAATATAATACTCTTAGATTTTGTGTTTTATCAATGATCGATAATAGGTTATCACTTAAGTTTCAGTCTTCGAGCTAATCTTTAAGTTAGCTTGATGTTAGTTCGGGGTGAAGGGACTTTTGAGTCCGAGCTAGATAAGGTCTCGAGCATGGTGTGCTTCGTCCTTTATGCTCTTGGCCCCACAATTTAGTATTGTCCCTTAGGCTCTTTTAGGTTGGCCCTTCAGCTCTTTAGGTAGGGCCAATTCGGCCTTTAGAGTGGTTATAATTTTTCCCTCTTTCCAGCTAAAAGACATGGTGAAAATTTTTGGTATGCCTTAGCGTGTGTTTTTTGTATTCATACTCGTTGGATTTTTCGAAGGTTCGATCGATTGGGACCTCGTTTGTAATTCGTTTTGTACTGATAATCGAATACCTCTTGAGGTTTTTTGGAAGGTTGATTTATCGAAGCCTCTGATTTATTCGAGGAATGGTTCTATCGAAGCCTTTTTATATGAACGTAGTCTTTAGTATGGTCGTGGCCTTTAGTCCTCGAGTACGATGGCCTTGGCCTTTACATCGAGGGGATTCCTCTTCGATGTCTTATGAGTTTGAGTATGCCTCTTTGAGGTCTTACGAGTTCGAGTTTTCCTCTTTGAGGTCTTATGAGTTCGAGTTCTCGATAACTTGATATGTTGACTGTCGATGACATCCCCCGAGTAATCGAGGTGCATTTGCGTTCTGGCCCTTGAGCCGTTTCTTGTGAAATAAATGTGAAGTTCGTATAATAATAGACTTCTTTGAAACACAAAGTGTTGTGATATAACAATAATGCTTCTTTGAATAATTGATACACGCAAACATGTTTTGCCGTCGAGGGTCTGATTGTTCTATATGGACACGGTTTTGACCGTTTGGCCTATTACAGAGTTCTCCTATCGAGGCCCTCTTTGGCGTCAATTGATTTCTTCGAAAATGCAACCTCCGAGGGTGATGCCCCCCAGTATTCAAGGTTAATTGAAAAGAAGCCTGGAATACTTGTTGAATTTACCTTAGGTAGCGTATAAGTGTTTCCTCGTTAAAAACCTTGCCGGTAAAACCCATATAGGAAGAAACCCGATCTAAGGGAAAAAAGTGCAACGCATGCTTTAAAACTCAAGGTCTTCGAGTTAAGGGGTTCTTCGATGTATTCAATCAATCATCTACAAGGGGTTAATCTTAAATATACATGAAAAAAGGGGAGAAGGTCATACCTCAACAATAATATCATTTGAGTAGTGATATGTTCTAGTTGTTTGGTAGTTGTTGGCCTTCCAATGTGCTAAGTTTATAAGATCCTTTTCCTATGACTCTGAGGACTCGGTACGGTCCTTCCCAACTGGGGAGTGTTGAGGGTGATTTTCCTTATGACCAAGTCCACGACTCCAAAATAGCGAAGGTTTGCCCTTCTGTTGTAATACCTCTCGATCCTTTACTTTTGTGCGGCCATTCGAACTAGTGCAGCTTCACATTTTTCATCTAGTAAATCGAGGCTAGTGTTCATGGCCTCGTGTTTCAAATCCTCGGTGGTATGCTGAAACCTGACGCTAGGTTCCCCGTCCACGACCAAAATCAACACCTCGGACCCATATACCAAAGAAAATGGGGTTTCTGCCGTGCTCGTTTTTGACATCGTTCGATATGCCCCTAGCACCTCGGGAAATACTTATCTCCATTTTCCCTTTGCACCATCTAACCTTTTCTTCAAGTTTTGAATGCTAGTTTTGATTGTGGACTCGTTCTGGCTATTTGCGCTCGGGTTGTAGGGCGTTGATAGAAGTCTTTTGATTTTTTGGTCCTCGAGGAATTTTGTCACTTTACTACTGATGAACTGATTTCCATTGTCGCATACTATCTCGGCGGGTATCCTCAACCGGCATACAATGTGGTCCCATATGAAGTTGATAACCTCTTTTTCGCTTATTTTTTCGAAGGTCTGCGCTTCTACCCATTTTGAAAAGTAGTCAGTCATAAAAAAATAAATTTAGCTTTACCTGGCGTTGTTGTAGGGGCCGACGATGTCCATCCTCATTTCATAAATGGCCATGAGGATAGGATCGAAAGGAGTTGTTCACCGGCTGATGGATCATCGGTGCAAACCTTTGGCATTTATCACACCTTCGAAAGAACTCCTTGGTATCTTTTTCCATTCCATCCCAATAATACCCTTCTATGTTCACCTTGTGAACCAAAGAATCGGCACCAGAATGATTTCCACAAGTCCCTTCATGGATTTCTCGTAATACATAATCGATGTCCCCCAGTCCCAAACATACTGCCAGTGGTCCATCAAAGGTTCTTCTATATAGTATTTCATTTTCATCGAGTGAGAATTGAGTTGTTTTGGCTCGTAATTCCCTTGAATCTTTTGGGTCCGAAGGGAGCTTCCCGTGCTTCAAGTATTCGACTTACTTATTCCTCCAACCCCATGTCAAACTTTTTGAATTTATTTCCGCATGGCCTTCTTTGAACACCGACCTGGATAATTGTACGACAGTCCCCGGAACAACATCTTCTTCAACCGATGACCCCAAATTTGCGAGTGCATCGACCTCACTGTTCTGTTCTCGACGTACATGGTCCAGTGTCCATTCCTTGAAGTGATGCAATGTTACTTGAAGTTGGACTAAGTACCTTTGCATTCTGTCTTCTCGAACCTCGAAGCTCCCGTTCACTTGGTTTACTACCAAAAGAGAGTCACACTTGGCTTCAATCACCTCTGCTCCGAGGCCCTTGGCTAGTTCGAGATATGAAATCATGGCCTCATACTCAGCCTCATTATTAGTCAATTTCGAGGTTTTGATAGATTGCCTAATGATGCTACCCATAGGCGGTTTTAAAACTACACCGAGCCCGGACATTTTCACATTCGAGGCACCGTCTGTGAAGAGGGTCCATACCCCCGATGATGTACCCATTTTTAGCAAGAGTTCCTTTTCTACTTTGGGTACGAGGGCAGGCGTGAAATCAGCCACGAAGTCTGCCAATATTTGAGACTTGATAGCTGTTCGGGGTCGATATTCGATATCATACCCTCCAAGTTCGATGTCCCATTTGGCCAATCGGCCCGATAATTCGGGTTTATGCAAGATATTTCGAAGTGGGTATATAGTCAATATGCATATAGAATGACATTGAAAATACAGTTTTAATTTCCTAGATGCACTTGCTAATGCAAGAGCTAACTTTTCTAAATGCGGGTACCTGGTTTCGGCATCTCCTAGGGTCCAACTTACATAATTAACAGGAAATTGCATACCTTGTTCTTCTCGAACCAACATGCCATTTACCGCTACCTCAGACACAGCTAAATACAAGTGGAGATTTTCATCCTCTTTCGGAGTATGAAGAAAGGGTGGGCTTGAGAGATATCGTTTTAGTTATTCTAAGGCTTGTTGGCACTCCGGAGTCCATGCGAAGTCATTGCTTTTCTTGAGTAAGGAGAAGAAATGATGACTCTGATCCGATGATCTTGAGATAAATCGGCCTAGGGCAGTTATCCATCTGTTTAACCGTCCTACAACTTTCACATTTTTTATGACGGTGATTTCCTCGATGGCTTTGATTTTATCGGGGTTGATCTCGATTCCCCCGTTCGACACCATGAATCATAAGAACTTGCCGAGCTAACTCCAAAAGAGCATTTCTTGGGGTTGAGTTTCATGTTGTATTTTCTTAGGATATTGAATGTTTCCTGCAAATGAGTCAAATGGTCCTCTGAGCACAAAGACTAAACTAGCATGTCATCAATATAAACTTCCATATATTTGCCTATTTGATGTTCGAACATTTTATTAACTAAGCGTTGGTATGTAGCCCCTGCATTTTTAGCCCGAAGGGCATTACGTTATAGCAATATGTACCAAAATTTATGATGACCAAAGTCTTTTCCTGGTCCTCTGGGTTCATTCGAATTTGATTGTATCCGGAGTAGGCATTGAGAAAAGTAAGGATCTCGTGGCCGCCCGTGGCATCGATCAATCGATCGATGTTGGGCAATGGGAAAGAGTCTTTAGGGCATGCTTTGTTCAAATAACGTTACATGAAAATGGAATGCTTGGTTGAAATGTTCCTTATGAGATTAGAATATATTATTAAATTATGAAAGTTATCTCTAATATTTGGGTAGGCCCCACACTCCAAGCTTGGTGTCACCTTTCTTTGTCAAAGTGTGACACCTTTTCACCTTATTTAATAGTCATTAGATAGATAAGGAATGCTTGCCACATTGGGGAGGGGTAAGTCTTATCCCATTCTTTAATTAATTACCCAATAATTAATCAATTACCCACATAATTAAGAATTATATCAATTTATTCAAAATACTACTCACTTTTAATACATTTTATATACCCTACTATCATGGTCATGTTGTACCTTGTGTGGTACTAGTCCATAAATACCGGATATTTTAGCTCGGGCCGTATTTTATCCCAACATGTCAAACTTTGAGAAAAAAATCATTTTCTTTGATTTTCTTACCCTCTCACCTTTACGAATTTACTCATCACTTATTTGAAATAGCATAATGCTTATAATCCCAGAATAATCTCATTTCCGAACATACCTGATCAGCTTACGATGAAACTTTAACGTACGAAAATGCGGAATGTAATATCTCATTTTCGATCTTATATCAATTTATTTATAGCGTACTTCCTAATACGAAAACATGGGGTGTAATAGGTATATAACTTATCATCTGATTGGAGGTTGACCAATAGGGGCATACACCCTGATGATAGCTCGATGGTGGAGAAAATACTGTAATACTGTATATATATATAGACTCTTTGCTCTCTTGGCTGAAATAAGAATATATTAAATTAAATATAAAGTACCGATAAAGGAGAATATTGTAATTTATGGGACTAGGATGATGTACATAAATTTAGCAGTACGAACTTATCTTTATGTCTCCTTATCAAACACATGTAGTTACGAGATCATGCCGAAATGAAGGAAAGTTTTAGACTTAACATAACTTATCACAATCTTTGCAATCACCAAGTTGAACTCTCCTCTTCGAACCTTAATCTACATCAACGATAATTATACTATCATTAAGTTACGAAAAGTACAACTATCGCACAACGAACGACAATCTTATTTTGTATTAAAACGGGCAGCATCTCTCATATAATCCTTTCTTCCTCCAAATTCAAGATAACACCAACAAAAAAAGAATAAAATAATAACGACATATATACATTATTTTGCAACCTTGTATACACCATAAAATACTACAAACAGCCCAACATACCCCAATCTCTTCATACACAAAACAACCACCATAGTAGTGTAAAACAACCCGAAAATGTTACGATAAACGGACAACCCAACACCCTGAATTTATGTGGTGTTTCTCCACACCCGTTATCCTCATAAAATATTATCAAACACGCAATACAACAGCAACACAAAACAGTTCGCTAGTAGTGAATAACTCAAACTCACAGCTCCATTCATCGTCCAGCATAAAAAATAGATTAAAGAGAGCAGTAAACTTACCTTATCTGTTGAATAACTCACTCTTATCTTGGTTCTTCAAACTCTAGATTTTTATTCTAGCTAGAACTTGAAAAGGAGAGAACAATTAGGGTTTGTGTGTAATTTTTGGTAGGATTTTGCAGGAGGGTAGGTCTGGTTACTATGCCATATTATATATGTCATATATGAAGGAAATAGGCCTTTATAATTTCTCTTTGCACGACCCGAACTGGCCAATTTTTGGAGATATATAAGCCTCTCATTTAAGCAACTAGGTGACACACCTACTTGGCACCTAGCAGTCTACGTAGTCTCGCAAAAACACATATATTTATTGACTCTGATGTTGTATTGACAAACAATTTAATGAGTTAGAAAATAAATTCATAGATCTCCAATTTGATTGGTGGAACACACTCTAAGTATATTGGGAGAAAATCGCAGTTATATTTCACCTAAATTTCAGTAAAACTTATGAACGTAACTTGGGATGAGTTTCATCGACTTTTGTTCGACAACTCGTCTGACTACAAAACCTAACACATGACTATCATACGACTAACATAATTCATAATATAACCTCCTTATCATTTTACAACCCTAGTCTCATCCCAAAGATACAGGTTATAACATTCCCAACTTGTCGACTTTCGACGAAACATTATTTTCTTCAATTCCCTAGCTTATGAACCTTCCAACCCTCTTTGTACTTGTTGTTCTGGCGATTTGAGAGGCGATTAGGGCAACTAGAGAGAGAAACCTCGTCCATGGCCACTCCGG
>ML318425.1:0-37494 GCA_005239505.1 Nicotiana paniculata
GTTATGTCCGAAGGACTTCTATTTCGAAAGTATATTTGAAAAGTATTTGTCTTGCAGAAAAAAGTGATATTTGAAAGAGCAGTATTTGGGAAAGTATATTTGAACACCATGTAATTTGAATAGACTATGTTTTAAAGATTTTCTCTTTATAAAAATATATAAATATACTTTCAGAGAAAGTATGTTTCAAAGAAGAAATTTCTCTATTCCGAAATGATTATATCTTTAAAGTTTTCAAAATAAACTCACAATTTAAAGGTTTTCACTCGAAGGTTTGACTAGTTTTATTGGGTTTATTAGCTAAGGTCAGACATGAATAAAATGATGCAGTGCTGAGTTGCTAATGTTTTATTGGGTTGTGGTTCCCGACATTTGGAATGCATTCTTTCCATTCTCTTTGTGTATTTCGATTATGTTGTCCGTTGACCGTAATTATTGAATTTTCTTTCGTATTATTCGATTGTACCATTATTTATATTGAAAAATATTTAGATAGATATTATGTTTCGGTCATTGGTACATTTATGTTCTTTTACTTATTAGACCAGTGGTGTCTTGACTAGTCCTCATCACTACTTCACCGAGGTTAGTCTTGATACTTACTGGGCACCGCTGTGGTGTGCTCATACTACACTTCTACACATTTTTGTGTGCAGATCCATTTTATTGTTGTTAGTAGTTGTGCAGATCATTGCTGAGGAGACTCAAGGTAACCTGATGCTGCGTTCGCAGGCTTCAGAGTCAACTGTACTTATTCCTAGACAGTTGTATTTAGATTTGATAGAAAGATTTCGTAGAGTTTATGACTTGTATTTACCGGGTTTTGGGAAATTGTAAACTCTGTCACGATGTCTATATCGAGACTGTTATAATTCCTTTATTGTGGTTGTTGTTCAGTGGAAATGTTAGGATTACCTAGTCCTTAAGACTAGGTTCCATCACAATACCCAACAGGGGAAATTTGGGTCGTGACAAGTTGGTATCAGAGGTCTAGGTTCATAGGTGCTACTAGTCATAAGCGAGTTTGGTAGAGTCTTGCAGATCGGTACGGAGACGTATGTACTTATCTTCGAGAGTCTACGGAAATATTAGGACAATTTCCCTTCCTTCATTCCTATCGTGCGAGTTGATTGATCTTGAAATTTGAAATTATCGTACCATTCTCTCACTGATGGTGAGGACACGATCTGCGGTTCCTGATGATGTCACCCGAAGCAAACGTCGCAAGGGTCAGAGATAGAGGCCAACGAAGAGCACGTGCCGCAGTTAAGATGCCTACCAGAGCAGTCGTTGAGGAGTAGCTAGTATTTCTAGTTGGGGAACAGGTATTGGGGGTGCCTGTTGCTACCCTGGACTTCAAGAGGCCGGGGCATAGTTTTTTGAGTACAATTGGTACATTAACTCAGGCAGGGTTGATTCTAGTGCACCAGTTGCTTCACGGATTAGGGGAGGAGTTCAGACTCCCACCGTCTAGGCTCCAGATCAGCGAGATCATATTGGTCATGTTCCAGTTGTTATGACAGCACGACATCTGGTTTTAGTTCAGCCATGGTCAGGGTAGCAGCATCGGAGGAAGAGTACCTTGGAATTGAGGGGTACTGGAATTACCACCCTTCTATCTTTCAGTGGATTGGCGGCAAATAATGCCCAGGGTTTCCTCGAGGAGTGTCCCTATATTCTTCGTACTTTGGATATTGTGGAGAAAAGCGGGATTGCTTTTGTCACATCTCAGGTCCAGAGTAGTGGGTTGATCAGTAGTGACGGTATATGAGTTGGGGTCACCTGGCCGAGTTAGCTTCACTAGCATGGATTCAGTTTTTGGAGATGCTTTGAGGTAGGTTTCACCTTAGTTCCGTCGAGATGTACGGCGCACGGAGTTTGAGCAATTACGTCAGGGCGCTATGTCACTTTTGGAGTATGCCGTTAGATTCTGTGAGTTGGCCAGATATACACCTCACTTGATTGCTTCAGTTAGGAGGCGAGTCCGTAGATTTATTGAGGGACTCGGGCATGGTAGAGAATTTTGGGTCAACCAGTTCAGTTGCATTACCAGCTTCGCATGAGAGCTTTTGAGGTACTCATGGGCCTCGGAGGATCCGTATTTTATGTCTTCCACAGCCACGTCGGCAGAGAGATTGTTTTCAATGTGGAGATGTTAGCCATGTGGTTAGAGATTGTTCCAGGATTCAGGTAAGGTGTGTTATAGCAGGGTATTCAGGTGGGTAGAGGGCGCCCAAGAGGGGGAGGGCCGACCTGTTGACGTGTTGCATATAGTAGGCTAGAGGTCGTCGTGCCAGATATCATCACCCAGGTATGTCTTGATGTGCTAAAGTGGGGTACCATTTATTTCATTATAGTCATGTTGGTCAGGACGAGTTTCCATTATTTGTTGTTTCATTTATGAGTGAGTTTCATGTTTTGCACTCTATTTTTGTGCTTGTTCCTATTGGGAGATTCTATGAGCAGTAGCCCATGTCTATCATTGTTTTATCCATCCTTTCTAGTGTTGAAACTAGAAGTGAGTCCATGCCATCCCTCGCGGTAAGCTTTATTTGATTCTCCCGAGTATTTTATTTTCGAGCTGTGATTTGATACTCCATTGAGATGTGAGTAAGTGAGCGCTGTAATTTTTTTAGCCGAGATGAATTAGCAGGATATCTCTACTGGTATGATATATATTCGACATGTGTCATAGAGTTGAGGGCGAAATCCTCGTGATTCTTTGTGACTTGATATGTTTGGACCGGGCTGAGTACCACGGTAGAATTTTTATCAAGATGGAATCCTTGTGATTTGTTCATATGCTTTGCTTCTTCCTTGTTATATTGCTTTGGTAAGTCAGCATTGATAGAGTGTAATGCCTATGGGCTTGTTTGATAGTACCTTTATATGCTTCTATTTTCATACCCAGTCATTTCGTTGCGTGCTTCTTTAGTTTAGCTTGCGGGATGTGTGCCCGGTGGTGTTAGCTGTGACTCGGTGTTTCGGGCGTCTAATGATGAGGTCTTCGTGTTTATTGCATCATTATCGGTATTACGGGATCTGGAAACAGAGTTCTTCCATATGTTGGACTAATTTCCAATGTTGAGTTGATTTCGGGCAGTCATTTTGATCAATAGTGCTATTGAGCCTATGTTTGATGTGCTATGTTGCGTGGCCGTGCCTTATGGGCGTAAACTTGAGTTGATGCAGCTTGTTGAGGCTAATGCCGGATATGGATTTAGAATCGGATCTTTTGGAAATGAGTAGAAGGTGAGGAATTGAGATATGAGGCTTATCGATGGTGATAAGAAGGCTATATTGCAGTTGCGATGGTGTCATCAGGATTATGTAGGTTGGGGTGGCGTGGGATCACCCGCGGGTGTGTGTTGGAAATGCGCAATCAGTGATTGGCTGAGTTAAAAGTGAATCTTAGCACGTTCGAGGACGAACTTTTGTTTAAGAGAGGGAGATTGTGATGACCCAAAATTTCATTTTGTATATTCTAGCTAATTCTATGTTCCGAGGTCGTGAAAACCTCCTTCTATCTCACATCAATTTGCGTGCGCAGCCCGGGCGTGTAGCCGGGAAGCCTTTATGTGAAAAACTGATAAAAATGATAATTTTGTATTATAAATTTGAATAAAGTTGACTTCAGTCAATGTTTTTGGTAAACGGACCCGGACGCGTGATTTGACGGTCCCAGAGAGTCCGTAGGAAAATATGGTACTTGGGCATATGCACAGAATCGAATTCCGAGGTCCCAAGTCCGAGAAATGAATTTTTAAAGAAATATGTTTTCTGAAAAATATAAAGGTTTTTGAAAATAAAATTTGAGGTGAAACCTGTGATATCGGGCCCGTATCATGGTTCTGGAGCCCGATACAGGTTTGATATGACTTATATGTGATATCTGTGGAATTTGGTAAGAAACGGACTTGGTTTGACGTGATTCGGACATTAAATGTAAAATTAAAAGTTTAAAAAGTTTTGAGAATTTTTATGGATTTGGAGATTTAATCCGGTGTTTATGATGTTATTTTGGTGTTTTGATTACTCGAATAAGTCCGTAGGATGTTTTTGAGGTTCTGTGTATATTTGGTTTCTAGTCCCGGGGGCCTCGGGTGTGTTTCGGATAGGTTTCGGGTCCATTTTCCTCATTTTTCCACTGCTGAGAATTGTCATCTGGTTTCCTTCTATGCGATTGCATAGATGAAGTCGCGATCGCATAGTGTTGCTTTGGACCCCCAGTTTTTCCTTCACTGCGATCGCATAACTCTNCCACCTTTTCCTTCTTCGCGTTCTCCTCCATTGGCACGCGTTCGCACAGTGATTTCCACATTTGAGCATTAGATTACTCCCTTCTACGCAATTGCATTCCGAGATTCGCGATCGTGTAGTGTGACGATTGGGCTAGCAGATAATTCCTCTTATGCGATCGCATATGTACCTTCGCAATCGTATAAGTCATTTTGAACATTGATATTTTTTCCTCTACGCGATCGCAAATAATTTCACGCGATCGCGACGCTTTAAACACCTGGGCAGAATATAAGTTTCCAAAATCGGGGGTTTCACCATTTTAAACATATTTTGACTTCTAGAACTCGGTTTTGGGAAATTCCTTAAGGGTTTTTCACACAAATCGAGTGGGTGAGTGTTCTTCCACTATAACTAATTATATTTCATGAACTAGTTCTTGTTTTTATCATTAATTTTTGTTTTGGATTGAGGGAATTGTGAGTTTTGAAAGAAAACTTCAAAAATAAAAATTCATGATTTGACTGACCAAATGTTATCGGAATTGGATAAATTTAGTATGGGTGAACTCGTATCGGAATTGGTAATCGGTTTTTGTAAAATTTATCGGGTTCTGAGGTGCGGGCCTAAAGGTCGACTTTTGGGTCGGTTTTTATAAATTTACAAAGATTGAAACTTTATTATTCGCAATCGTTCCTTATACATTTTATATGTATTTTGAAGTTGTTTTAGTTGATTTTGAGTCGTCTGGAGGCCTTCCCGCCCAAGAAATCTATTTTTGAGTACCGGTTTGTCGTCTTTGAGGTAAGTATCTTGTCTAACCTTGTATGGGTGAACTACCCCTTAGGATTGAGTCTTCTATGTTGATTGTATTCCGCGTACGCGAGGTGACAAGTGCGTACTCGGACTTATTTGCAAATATATTTCCCTTTAGGAATTTTTAGGTCCTTATGTTCCCCGCGTATGAATTGAAATTGTTATATTTAAATTTCTGATTTCTAGTTTCATCTCTCCCTACTCAAATTAGAAGTACTTGCCTAGCATTCCTTGTTTCTTATATGATCATAATTGACTTAAATGAAGACTTTGTTCTTCCTACCGCTATACTATATCTTTCTTCATACGTTGCCTATGTGACTAAAACTAGTATAATCTCGTCTTATAAATGTCTAACAAGTAATTGGAATATCTATATGTTGGTCAAGCATGCTCGTGAGTCGTACATTGTGATTTAAATGATTTTCCTCTTAAGTACTACTTAGGTTTAATTGATGACCGCCCATGTTGATGGTATTCTTTGATGTTGCCTATTTACTGAGCATTTGTTCAAACTGGGTTTATTCGGTGAAGCTAATTGTCTAAGTGAGATAGGTTATAGCTGATTCTCTTGACGGGATGATTTGGTTTCTTGGTTGCGAACTTGAATATATAGAATCGTTTCTATATTAGTCTTGTTTTCCCCTCGTTATGTTGTTTTATCTTGTGCTTGGCATTCCTTTTAGTGGCTACTTCTTATGAGTGAGTTTTTACCTTTTTTTGATTTAAGTCTTTGTATTGATTTGCTCATCGCACTTTGCATTCGGTCTTGTTTGCTTTTGCGTCAGTTGTGGCAATATATGTTGTTTCTGTCGCATTCTGGTTGTTTTTCCTCAGTGGGTGCATTGCATATTTAAATTAGGATTACAGACCGAGATCCAGGAGCTTTCCCCCTGTACTGCACTGCATATTTAAATTGGAACTACAGACAGAGATCCGGGAGCTTTCACCCTGTACTGCATGCATATTTAAATTGGGATTACGGACGAGATTCCGGGAGCTTTCCTCCTGTACTACATTGCATGACGAATTCTGAGTTGCGAACTGAGTTCCAGTGGTTTTATCATTGAGGAGATTTGGATCGGAAGATATATATATATATATATATATTGAAAAGTATAGCTGAAAAGCAATTATCTCCGGGAAAAGTTATGTCCGAAGGACTTCTATTTCGAAAGTATATTTGAAAAGTATTTGTCTTGCAGAAAAAAATGATATTTGAAAGAGCAGTATTTGGGAAAGTATATTTTGAATATCACGTATTTTGATGATATTTGAAAAAGCAGTATTTGGAAAAGTATATTTGAACACCACGTATTTTGAAGAGACTATGTTTTAAAGATTTTATCTATATAAAAATATATAAATATACATTCACAGAAAGTATGTTTCAAAGAAAAAATTTCTCTATTCTGATATGATTATATCTTTAAAGATTTCTAAATAAACTCACGATTTAAAGGTTTTCACTCTAAAGTTTGACCAGTTTTATTGAGTTTATTTGCTAACGCCTGACATGAATAAATTGATGCAGTGCTGGGTTGCTAATATTTTATTGGGTTGTGGTTCCCGACATTTGGCTTGCATTCTTTCCATTCTTTGTGTGTATTTCTATTATGTTGTCTGTTTTCCGTAATTATTGAGTTTTCTTCCGTATTATTCGATCATACCGTTATTTATATCGAAAAATCTTTAGATAGATATTATGTTTCGGTCATTGGTACATTTAGTCTTTTTACTTTTTAGACCAGTGGTGTCTTGACTAGTCCTCATCACTACTTCACCGAGGTTAGTCTTGATACTTACTGCACACCGCTGTGGTGTGCTCATACTACACTTCTACACATTTTTGTATGCAGATCCAGGTTATTGTTGTTAGTAGTTGCGCATGTCATTGCTGAGGAGACTCAAGGTAACCTGCTGCTGCGTTCGCATGCTTCGGAGTTACCTTCCTGTTTTATTTCTATTCAATTGTACTTACTTATTCCTAGACAGTTGTATTTAGATTTGATAGAAATATTTCGCAGAGCTTATGACTTGTATTTACCGGGTTTTGCAAAATTATAAACTCTGTCAAGATGTCTATATCGAGACTGTTATAATTACTTTATTGTGGTTGTTGTTCAGTGGAAATGTTAGGCTTACCTAGCCCCTAAGACTAGGATCCATCACGATACCCAACGGAGGGAAATTTGGGTCGTGACATGCAGCTAACAAGCATCAAGATTAAAACCAAAAATCTGAATGAAGAACCTTTCAAGACTCAAGATCAAGCTTCAGAAGACTCATAGATATGAATCTTGTAATTCATAGCTAATAGGCTTGTTTAGTTCTTTACATTTTTTATTTTGATGTAATAACGGGACCGCGGACCGGAGCCTCGACTCTCGAACTCCATCAATCTTCTTAAACTACACGCGACCTAATTCCCTTATAACTCGGGATATGTAGGTTGTCCAAAACCAGGAATCGATTGCACCCCTTCTTTTATTTATTTTCCCTTTTGAATAAAGGTTTAGTAAAAAAATTAATCACACGGCTCACCTTGTCTTTGCCTGAAAACTTTTCATGTTTTCAAGCAAAGAGGGGGCATGATGTGAGCACCTAATTTTTGACCAAAATCAAAAATTTCACCACTTTTTAGTATGTAAACATTATTTGAGTTTAATCTACATATTTTTTCCTTTATTTCATTTTTAGTAGGTTTTATTTAAGAAAATTAAAAATCACAAAAAGTTATATTTTCTTGATATTTATTTTTAGTAATGAGTCATTTCCATGTGGCAAGATTCTTCCTTATCCTTTGTAACAAACTCACATACTCTTTCTAAAAACTCACATACCTATACATACTCTTTTTCTTGGTCATCAATTAATCTGTATACCTACTACTATATATAAACACTGAAAAAAGAGGAAGAAAAAAGTTCCCTAAAAGAGAGGACGGCGGTTGCTTTCTTCAAAGAAACTACCTTCGATTCTATTAAAAGATGAGAAAAGGACCTTAATTCCTAATCACCTAAGAGGGAAGCTTCATCAGCAACGCCCTTTAAACCCTTTAAACCTCATAGCTGCTGGCGTCCAGCCGGAAAAGCTAACATCAGTGACTCACCTCCTCCATCTTTCAGCCACCACCCTCAACCAAAAACTCACTCAAACCAGCCGCAAACAAACCCCCCAATATTTAGCCTTAAATGGAGCTAAAGAAGTCACCCACTTCCAGCCCATTTTCAGTCATGAAAAGCTGAAAATCAACAACGAAAACAAGCCAAGAAAAAGCAAAAATCAGCTGTCAAATAGCCAAAAAAAAACCCAAGTTCAGCCGAGTTTCAAAGTTGCCGACGAGGTCCCCTTCGGTGGTCGATGGAAAATTTTCTGGTCGAAAGTTCTACAATCTTCAAGTTGCTGTAATTTTACTTCAAATTCATCTATATAAAGCACATACAAGCAGAGTTCCAAAATCAAAGTCGGTTCTATTTGAATCTGTCCTTACTTTGGGCTTTCGGTTCATTTTTGTGAGGTGAGTTTTTGTTTGATTTGTTGATTGATTGGTGCTTTCCTTTTCAATTTTGAATTGGCATTTTCTGTTAGATGATCTTTGATCATAAAGATACAATGCTAAGTGTGCATTAAGAAACTAGCTGATTTTTGGACATATATTAAATACACTACAAAGAAAAGATTTTCTATGATGTCATGTGCTTTTTGAGTTTGGTTGAAGTTTAAAATCATTTATCTATCTTAGTTTTTGTAATCATAATAATTTCTTTAGCAGAATGTTTGCATATTGTTTAATAAAAAATGACAAGTTAATCATGGCTTTGCCTTGCGATAAATTTACTTTATTCAGGTTTGGATTTACAGTAATTGTTCACTTATATCAAGTTTGACATGATTATTCTTTAGTTCTTCTCGTAGAAATGCTTTTAGACACGAATTTTAAACTACTATAATAATTATGTACATGTTAGCGTGACCTGATTTCGATTTTCAAATAAATCCAAGGTATGCGTTTGCGCGACTTTGACTATTTTTTTAAAATATAACCCAAAATATCCTGAATTATGTACACGTACGCGTGACATAATTTTTGACACACCAAACTAAACGGGTATACGTACGCGTAACTCGCATTAAGGTAATCCTTTAGATAAATTAAATAAGTAAAAGCGGTAAAGAATAAATACATATAGGTCCTAAAATGAGTAATTAGATCAAATAAGCCAAGTATGAATCATTAAGCGATCGTGCTAGAACCACGGTCCGGGAATGCCTTACACGTTCTCCTGTATTAACAAAATTCCTTACCCAGTTTTCTTGTTTCACAAACTTTAAACAGAGTCAAACTTCCTCGATTTGGGATTTAAAATAAACCGGTGACTTGAAACACCATATAATTATCCCAAGTCGTGACTGTGAATAAATAAATAATCTCATTCGATTAATGTCACTTCGATTGGAAAAACTCTCTTACCCCTCTTTCAAGAAAAAGGAGGTGTGACAAAAATATTTTATGAAAAGAATATTTAAATCACAACTAAAAATTAGGCCAAAACTAATCACGGCTGACCAACCGACTGACTTCGGTCGGTTAGAAAATCGGTCGAAAAATCGATCGCAAATGGTCGTTTTTTCAAAATATTTTAGTTTTTAATTTTTTTATAAAACCGACCAACTTCGATTCCCAGCCGGTCTAGTGGTAGAATAGTATCCTGCCACAATATAGACCCCGGTTTGATTCCCCAGATGGTGCATTTTTTAATTACATAATTAAAAATATTGACAGACTTCGATAGAAAAATACCAGCCTACTTCGGTCGATTTTTTCGGCAAATTTTTTCTTTTTGTTTGTGGAATTTAATTAACCAATCAAAAACGATCGAAAAATACCGACTGAAGTCGGTCGGTTGGCTCTACCGACCATACGATTACCAACCTCCATGAATCGATTGATTCTCGATCGATTTCGCCAATTACCTACTAACATCGGACGATTTTGACAATCGATTTCCCTCCCTTTTTTTAGTAGTGAATTTATTAACAAATGATAATAGTGTTAATAAATCGGAATAGTATTGAGATAAATTTTATGAGGATTAAATGTTAAAAATAATTTATTGGAGAAGATATACGAAGTTAAGTTGAGATAGTTGTAAAACAAAATAACTTCCATCCATTACTAAGGGAGGTCATTTTCCTCATTCAGTGGAAAACTATTTTTTTACAACCAAATAATGAAAAAAATGACCTATTTTTCGGTAAACAAATGTAGTTAGAAAATATTTCTATCATACCAAACACGTGGGTTGTTGTAAAAAGAATCTCAGAAAGAAAAAAAGATTTTGCTTGGTCCTGTTTTCTCTTGAATATAGTACTCCACTACATTACAGTGTACACATAGAGTCCTCAACATGAGTTTGGCCCATTGGGTCAGCCCAACCCAACTCGTGATTTAGTAGGGTTAAGCTAGAGTTTTTGGAGTTCATTTAAAAACGAGGCTTTTAAGCCCCGTCCAAGTAAGCCCCTGGCCCGTGAGACTTGACTGAGGCTGGGCCGGGCCGGCCCTTGGGCTTAATAAATTTTTTTTATTTAAAATATATGAAATATAGAATGTATACTGCCTCTAGCGATGTAAAGTCAAAATTGAATTTTTACCTAGAGGAACCAAAGCTTGATCTTGAGAAGTTCCAAGAGATGGATGTTGTCATGTATTGGAAGGACCATTCTTGAAATATTCTGATCTTTTAGTGATGGCGCGTGCTATACTTAGTAATCCTATTACCACTATAGTATCAGAATTAGCATTTAGCATTGGTGGATGTGTTTTGAGAAAGTACAAAAGTTGCATCCGTCATGAAAATATCCAAACACTTATTACTACTCGAAATTGGCCGTACGGCTTTTCCCAAACTCAAATGTGAATTTGAATATTATTAGTTTTTAAAATTTAATTATTCTTAGTATTTAACTAATTAATATTGCATATGAATTGTAGATGAAAGTGAAGATGTTAAGACAATCTTGTTACAAGCAGATTCAAATGTGTTTGATGAAAATGACGTGTTGTATATCTCATAAGCGTCATGGACGTTCTCTTGAATAGTTTGTTTTGAGTTTTGACTTTTAGTGAATGAAGTATAGTCTTGTCTTTTATTTTTTTAGTGTTTATATAAAAAATTATTAAGTTTTGCAAAAAATTTCCTATAAATTATTTTTTGAAGTTTAAATATTTATCTTCATTTAGGTTATAACTTAAAAAAAATATAAAATTATATTTTAAAAATTTATGGGCCGGCCACGTGAGGGCCCGCAGCCCACAATGGACTAGGATGAGCTGACCATTATAAGGCCCATCAAAATGGTAGGCAAGCCCATCCCAACCCGTCATTGCTAAAGTCCACGTGGGCTGGGCTGGGCTAACCTGGTCCGACCCATATAGACAGCTCTATGTACACATAATGGGCATATAAATTAATGTTTGTCCATTTCTATAGGAATTATATTTATCAGATTGTTCACCAACTTACCATATATCTTTACCAAGCTTTCAACATTCCATATGTATGCAATTTTCAAACATATTACTTGTTTTACCAATAATAGTAAACTTATTTAATGGTTTCCTTCCTTTACAAGCAATATGGAGGATTTGGTAACAATGTAGTGTTGGTCAACACAATATGTGGAAAAGCTTTTCATCCTTATTTTACAACTCATCAACTTTTGAATTTAAGATTTGAAAACTTATTCATTCAAAATATAAATTATTTCTTTCTTACCCAAATTAAGTAATTAAAGCTTGTTGACAATTATTTGCTATAAATATTACCCCTAGGTTCTGCCACTCTTAGTACGTTCTTTCTCCTCCTCAGTGAGCAACAACATTATTATAATTTGTAAAAAGAAAATGATATAAAAAACTAAAGAATTATAAACATTAGCATTATGCCTTCGTAATTATTTAGAAATATATTTGATTCAGGATTTTGACTTGTATGAATGCTTTAGAATAGTAGAGTTTTCGTCAAAGTTGACATGCGTAACCGCCTCACCGGTCATTCGGGGAAGGCGGCACAATGTAAGATAGATAGTTTATCTAGAGTGGATGCCTACTAAAGAGTAATGAAGGTGTACGAATGTAGGGTCAAGCTCAAATAAGCTTGTCTAATTGTGCGACCGATTGATCAATAGATACGAAAGTCAGCCATAGTAATCCGAGAGTCTCATGCGGAAGGGCTCTCGCTCATTGAATCAAAAATACGCTAAGGATAAAAGGTTGATCACTCCCAAAATCTCTTTTCGATGGAATTACATTGGCTCCTCGATGTCGACTCATCACACCTTTCAATAATATATCTATTATTTCAGTTTGCATACATGTGCACATACGGGACAAAAATAACCAAACAAATACACAGCAATTGAAAATAGAAATCCTTCCGAAATAGGAAAAGTAAAAGAAGGATCATCCGAGGTTTAACGGATAAAAAACATGAAGTTTGGAACTTATAATAAAATAGATCCATTCCCTTCTTTTCCAACAGTAAGCGTAAAACTTAATAGAAGCAAAAAGAGGTTACAAAAAAAGACGTGAAACAAAGGCATACCAGCCATAAATTTATAATATTTGATACATAACTTTTCAATAAAATTGTGCAAATATTGCATCTTTATTTCCTAATATTTACCTATTTTTCTTTGACCTCCTATTGTATAACTTCTTCGTACTTTCCACACTTAGCACTTCAACATTTTTTCTCATTTGATACATTCATATGTTGGGCGGGCAATGAAGATCAACCGACCCTGATGAAGTAGTAGTTGAAGTGAATCGTTCAATTCTTCTCTAGAGAACTCCATATTTCCTAATTCCAATTCATGGCAAAAAACAAAAGGAAGAAGCACGGTTATGTTCCGATGAGTCGACGCAGGAATTGAACTCTCAACAACAGGAGGAAGACGTGTCGGTGATGGCAATGCTGATCTTCTTTTTGGCAAGAATAGAATTAATGGAGGACTCAGCATGCATTAAGAGCCATTCAACCGTGCAGCCAACCGTCTTATGACCAAGTTTTTCCATTAGCGAAAAAGCACGTTGAGCACATGATGTAGGAAGTCGAACTCGTCGATCCTTTCCATTAACCTTCAAATGTCGATCACGAGTTCTCGTGCTAGGTCGATGGCCAGGAGGAGGAGGAGGAGGGGCGACATCCATAAAGGTTATGGCTTTAGGAGAAAATATTTAACGAAATGATCGCCTTATATAAAAAAAAAACAGAGTAGAAACCCGTAGTTAGGTTATTAAATGTTATATTTAATTATATTTACAAAATCTACTTGAATAAACTTTGGACTTAAGAGTACATAAATATATAGAAACTAGTTAATGATTTTTAGATATATATTTTATTCTTTTTGAAAAATGAGTATCAAACATTTTATCAAGTAAGAATTCTGAAAGATTTGATACATTAATTATTTGTTTCGAAACATCTATTTCACGTGTGTTGCACGTGAAATATACTAGTTTTCGTACACGTGCGTTGCACGTGAAATATACTAGTTTTCGTACACGTATGTTGCACGTGAAATATACTAGTTTTCGGATACGTGCGTTGCACATGTATTCTCTGCTAAATAGTAGTATAAAATATTTCAAAAATACTATAATAAGTGTCCACTAAGTTACACAAAAATTGAAGAAGAAAATCGCAAGCTGAAAATGATGAATAATGAACCTATTCAGCCGATATTTATTATCATTGCAACGCACAATCATACTGAAAATTTCTAGCAAATGAATTTGAATATTAATATTGGAGTGAATTCAATCATGAAATTCTTATAATATTTCAAGTAATCAACTTGATAGTAATTTCTTTTTAATTAACACATAATTTAAAAGTCATTTGTGATTACAAATATTTCACGTCTTAAAGTTTTAGCCTTTTTTAAGAAACTGTAGCTCGGCCTTTTTACTATTACATATATATCAAGAAGTTGTTATCGAATGAGGGTAATGTCTTGTAAAAATTATATAGAAACTCGGTCATCATATGCGTTCCCTAGGATGGCTAGTAGAGCATTGTCAATTTCACAGTGTACACCTACATAAAAATATAGGTATTTTTTTTATAATTGCTGAAATATTTATTGACGTGTATAAATATATGTACCTTTTGACACTTTTTTCTGATTCAAACTTATAAGTGCTTTCATTTGGATTCAACAAAAAATTGGTTATATCGCACAAATCATGTGTTTAATATTTTAGTACTTCGTGAAAAATATAACATTCTATTATTTCAGGAAAAATAATTGTACTACACAAAAGTAAATATGAGAATTACAATATGTGAGCGATGAGTAAAACTAAATTTGAAAGCACGTTCCAACTAAAAAACAAATAATAAAGACATGAAATACCAATAAAATCAAAAGCAGTTAATTGTAGTGACTAAGACAAAAAAATAGAAATTAAATTGTCACGGTTGATGAAGACCGCACATTATAGCCCTGAGAGGATTCGAAATGGTGATAAAATGTCACGACCCCAAATCCTAACAGGACGTGATGGCGCCTATCGTGGAACTAGGTTAGCCAACCATCACATAACTACACATTTGATCTATTATAATATTTCGAAAATCAATAATAATCAGCAAACAGAGTATAAAATAATTTTTTTAAGTCTTTACGTCGCAATAATAATCAAACAGTCTAAACAAATCCCCCAAGACTGGAGTCAACCGATCAGGAGCATCTAAGAAATAAACTAACTCTACTAATGTCATAATAATGTATATGAATCAAATACTAAGTACTAAATGAAGAAGGGAAGTGGAGAAGCTGCGGACGCTCGATAGCTACCTCGAAATCCCAAACGCTGATGACAACGAGCTCGGACGACTACTGCTCTGAACCACTACCTTGATCTGCACACAGGGGTGCAGGGAGTAATGATGAGTACGCCAACTTAATAGTAATGAAAATAAATCACAGTCTGAAGTATATGAAAACACATCACAAAACACCAATCCACAAAACAGTAAAATATCAAGTCTCAATACAGTATAAGTTCTTTGGTTGTTAATCCCTTTCCTATTCTATTTTGTTAAGATTAGGCTTGAAAATTTAAGGTTTTGGGTAGGAAAAAGTTGGAAAAATGGGAGGAAAGAATTGGGATTTCTTTTGAGGTTCTAGAATGGCAATTGTGGTCCGATTTTGGTGTTCTTGGTATGTATAGAATCATGGGAGGACGAGGTTTCTAATGATGTAAAAAATTATTGAATTCTGATATGTGGGCCCTGGGCTCGGGTTAATTTTCTGGGCCTCACTAACTAACCTGTTCGAACGCATACATCACCCCGCGATCGCATAGAAGAATTTCACACCTGCAACACACCAGCAAAACAACTATTTTTTCTATGTCCAAAAGTGCCTGTTAACCCTCGAAATCAATCCCGTGCCCCTCGGGACCCCAACCAAATTTACCAACACATAATAAATGATCATTCAAACTTAGTTGCACTCCCGGAACACCAAAAATAACATCAAAACACCAAAATCACGTCGGATTCAAGCCTAAGAACTTTGAAATTTCTAAAATACACCAACGATGCCGAAACTATCCAAAACACATCCGATTGACCTGAAATTTTGCAGTCATATCCAAAATGATATTACGAATCTTTTCCAACTTTCAGAATTCCATTCCGACCCAGATAGACTATTTTCCAGTGCCGACCGAAAATCACCAAAAACTAACTTTCGCCAATTCAAGCCTAATTCTACATCGGACATCACAAAATTATTCTGAACACACTCCTAAGTCCCAAATCCCCTAACGAAGCTATCCGAGCCATAAAATCTGCATTCCGAGGTCGTTTACCAATAAGTCAACTCTCAATTGACTTTTCGCACTTTAAGGCTATTCTTAAAGACTAAGTTACTAAATTCTCACTACAACCATTCCGATTCCGAGCCTACCAACACTAACACATCATAAAAAGTATAACCAACCTATGAAAAGGCAATAACAGTAATTGTAATGAAAGTTCTACGTAACGACTGACCGGGTCGTTACATTCCCCCCTCTTAAACAAACGTTCGTCCTCGAACAGGTCTAGAAACATACGTGAAGTCTCAAACAAGTGAGGATTTCTGCTCTGCATCTCCCGCTCGGTCTCCCAAGTAGCCTCCTCCACTGGCTGACCTCTCCACTGTACGTTCACTGAAGCTATATTTTTGGACCTCAACTTTCTGACCCGACGATCCAAAATTGCTACTGGCTCTACCTCATATGACATATCACCCTCGAGCTGGATTGTACTAAAGTCTAACACATTAGACGGGTCACTAACATATTTCATGAGCATCTACACATGAAATACCGGATGAATACTCGATAGGCTGGGTGGCAAGGCAAGTCTATAAGCAACCACTCCAACCTTGTAAAGTACCTCAAAAGGACCGATAAACCGTGGACTCAGCTTTCCCCTCTTTCCGAACCTCATAACACCCTTCATGGGTGATACCTTCGGCAGTACCTTATCACCTTCCATAAAAGACACATACTGGACCTTCCGATCCGCATAACTCTTCTGCCTACACTGCGTCGTGCAAAGTCGCTCCTGAATCAACTTCACCTTCTCTAACGCATCCTGAATCAAATATGTGCCCAATAGCCTAGCCTCACCGGGCTTGAACCAACCAACTGAGACCTACACCTCCTACCACATAAAGCCTCGTACGGGGCCATCTGAATACTGGACTGGTAGCTATTATTATATGCAAACTCCTCTAGTGGCAGAAACTGATCCCATGAGCCACCAAAATCAATCACACAAGCCCGCAACATGTCCTCTAAAATCTGAATAGTCCTCTCTGACTGCCCCTCGGTCTGAGGATGAAATGTTGTGCTCAACCCTACCTGAGTACCCATACCTCTCTGCAAGGCCCTCCAAAACTGAGATCTGAACTGAGTACCTCTGTCAGAAATGATAGAAGCTGGAACCCCATTCAATCGGACAATCTCCCTGATGTACATACCAGCTAACCACTCTGAAGTATAAGTAGAACTAACAGGAATGAAGTGCGCGGACTTGGCCAATCTATCCACAATGACCCAAATAGCATCAAAACCCTTCGAATCCTGTGGAAGCCCAACTACGAAGTCCATAGTGATCCGCTCCCACTTCCACTCCAGAATATCTAACCTCTAAAGTAATCCTCCTGGTCTATGGTGCTCATACTTAACCTGCTGGCAGTTGAGACACCGTGTTACATACTCAACAATATCTCTCTTCATCTGCCTCCACCAATACTGCTGCCTCAGATCCTGATACATCTTCGCAACACCCGGATGGATGGAATACCGCGAGATGTGAGCCTCTACTAATATCAACTCTCAAAGAACATCCACATTGGGTTCGCAAATACGGCCCTGCATCCTCATAACAGCGTCATCACCAATATTTACATCCCTGGCATCACCTCGACGGACCCTGTCCTGAAGTACTAACAAATGCGGATCATCATACTGCCGAGATCTAATCTGATCATAAGGAGAACACAGAGAAGCCATGATAGCTAATACCCATAGAGGGTCTGACAAATCCAATCTCAGCAACTGACCCGCTAAAGCCTGAACATCAAGTGCTAAAGGTCATTTTGCTGCTGAAAGGTAAGATCGACTCCCCAAACTCTCGGCCCTGCGACTCAAAGCATCGGCCACTACATTGTCCTTCTCTGGATGATACAAAATAGTGAGGTCATAATCCTTAAGAACCTCTAACCATCTCATCTGACGCAAATTTAAGTCCTTCTGCCTCAGCAGATACTGTAAACTACGATGATCAGTGAACTTTTAATTCTTCTCGTGCACCTTTAATTGTCTAGACGCGTAGGCAATCACCCTACCGTCCTGCATCAATACCGCTCCCAAACTAATTCTAGAACCATCACAATAGACTGTGTAAGAACCCAAACCAGTAGGCAAAACTAGTACCGGAGCTGTGGTCAATGCTAACTTGAGCTTCTGAAAGCTCTCCTCACACTCATCAGACCATCTGAATGGAGCACTCTTCTGGGTCAATCTGGTCAAAGGCGAAGCAATAGAAGAGAATCCCTCCACAAAGCGACGATAATATCCTGCCAAACCAAGTAAACTCCTAATCTCTGTAGCTGAGGACGGTCTGGGTCAACTCCGCACTGCCTCTATCTTCTTCGGATCAACCTGAATACCCTCACTAGACACCACGTTCCCCAAGAAAGCTACTGAACCAAGACAAAACTCACACTTGGTGAATTTTGCATAAAGCTTCTCCTCCCTCAACCTCTGTAACACAACTCTCAAATGTTTAACATGCTCTTCTTGGCTACAAGAATAAACTAGGATGTCATCAATGAACACAATGACAAAAGAATCAAGGTAAGGCTGAAACACGTTGTTCATCAATTGCATGAGCGTAGATGGGGCATTGTTCAGCCCAAATGACATAACCAGGAACTCTTAATGACCATATGTGCTCCTGAAAGTAGTCTTCGGAATGTCAGAATCCCGAATCTTCAACTGATGATACCCAGATCTCAAGTCAATCTTGGAGAACACTCTAGCTCCCTGAAGCTGGTCAAACAAGTCATCAATACGGGGCAACGGATACCTGTTCTTCACTGTAACCTTATTCAACTGTCTATAATTAATACACATGATCATGGAGCCATCTTTCTTTTTCAGAAACAACATTGGTGCACCCCAAGGTGACATACTAGGTCGAATGAACCACTTATCTAGGAGTTCCTCAAGCTGCTCTATCAATTCATTCAACTCCGTTGGTTCAACGCGGTAAGGTGGGATAGAGATAGGATGGGTGTCTGGAACCAGATCAATACCAAAATCAATATCCCTGTGAGGTGGCATGCCTGGAAGGCCTGCAGGAAATACGTCCGAAAAATCACTGACCACAGGAACAGAATCAACAGAAGGAGTCTCACTACTAACATCCCTCACAAAAGCAAGATAAGACTCACACCCTTTCTCAACCATACGTTGAGCCTTCAAATAAGAAATCACTCTGCTAGGCACATGCTCTATAGACCCTCTCAACTGAACTCTTGGAACTCCAGGCATAGCTAGGGTCACGGTCTTAGCGTGACAATCAAGAATAGCATGACATGGGGATAACCAATCCATGCCCAAAATCACCTCAAAATCGACCATATTGTGTAACAGTAGGTCCACTCGGGTCTCCAGACCCCAATAGATATCACACACGACCGATACATAGGGTCCACAACAACAGTATCGCCCACCGGAGTCGACATACGAACAGAGGTAACTAAAGACTCACGGGGAATATCCAGAAAATGGGCAAAATATGAAGAACATAGGAATATGTAGAACCAGGGTCAAATAAAACCAAAGCATATCGGCAACAGACTGAGACAATACTTGTGATCACTACATCAGAGGCCATAGCATCCGGCCTGGCTGGAAGTGCATAAATACGTGGTTGGCCTCCACCTGCTCGACCTCCCCCTCTAGGGCGACCTCTAGCTGCCTGACCACCACCCCTGGCTTCTTGGGTAGGTGGTGAAGTGACCGGGGCTGAAGTCGAGGGATGAATCCTCTACTGAGATGAACTACCAGGACGACGAGGACACTGCCTCCACCCATGTTCAAACTCTCAACACTCGAAACAATCACCTGGAGCTGGAGATGGAGACTGATGAGAACCCTTTCCACTATGATAACCATCGGATGAACCACACATAGAAAAACCCTAATATGATTATGCTCTGGAGGAACTTTGAGCTGGAAGGGCACTAAAATATGAACGTCCCTGATGAGAACTGCGGGGACCTTGCCCCGAAGATGCACCACTGTAAGCTGGGCGAGCTGGCTATGGAGGTCTAAATGGACGACCTCTACCTTGCTGAAACTGTCCTCTATAAGGGGCACCACTGAAGCTACCTGATCCCCGTGGCCTCTTGTCCTCCCTCTCCTCATGCTCCTGCCTACGAACCGACTCAATGTCCCGAGAAATGTCAACTACCTGCTTAAATGTAGCTCCAGACACTCTCTCCCTGGTCATCAAATCTCCTGATCCTCTCCCTATCAGTAGGGACTAACTCAAAAGCATGTCTAGCCAACTCGGAAAACCTTATCTCGTACTGAGTAACTGACAACTCTCCCTGGTGCAGCTGCTCAAACTGCCTGCATTGCTCCCCTTTGTGGTACTGAGGGACATACTTCTCCAAAAAGATCGTGGAGAACTGCTGCCAGGTGAGTGGTGCTGAACAGACCGGCCTACGCCTCTCAAATGCCTCCCACCAAGTGAAAGCAACACCAGCAAATTGAAATGTAGCAAACGACACCCCGCTAGTCTCCAAAAAACTCGCAGTACGTAGTATCTTCTGGCATTTATCTGTGCTGCTGAAAATTGGAGGCTGAAGTATACTAAACCTCTCCAGCCTACGCTGCTCATCCTCGGGCATAGGTGGAACCACATAGTCCTGAAATGGGGCAACCGGCTGGGCTGGGACTACCCCCGGTGCTTGAATACCCTGTACAGCCTGCTCAGGTATCCGGGCAGCTAGAGTCTGAATGCCTCCCCCGGCCTGAGCTGCAGTGGCAGTAGTAGACATAGCAACTGCTTGAGACAAACTGTTACACACCGTGAATATCTGAGCCAGGGTCTCCTGAAGACCCGAAATAACAATAGGCATGGTCGGTGCTTGAGCCTGTCCCGCTGGAGCACCCTCGACGGGAACCTGGTCCTGAATGACAGGGGTATCCTGTGGTACTGTCCCGGCTACTGCGCGGGCTAGTCCCCTAACTCCACCATGACCTCAACCCTTTGTGGGTCTGGCTGGTGTCTGGTCACCCTGATCGGTAGTGCGTGTCCTCACCATCTGTGAGAGAATGAAACAACAGTAGTTAGATTTCAAGAACCAATAGAATGGTACGAAAGAGTTCAAGAAAATGAGATTTCTCCTAAGAGTTATGTAGCCTCTCGAACATAAGTACAGACGTCTCTGTACCGATCAACAAGACTCTACTAAACCTGCTCATGATCGTTGAGTCCTATGTAACCTAGAGCTCTGATACCAACTTGTCACGACCCCAAATCCTAACAGGTCGTAATGGCGCCTATCATGGAACTAGGCGAGCCAACCAGCACATAACTACACATTTGATCTATTATAATATTTCGAAAATCAATAATAATCAGGAAACAAAGTATAAAATAATTTCTTTAAGTATTTACGCCGCAATAATAATCTAACAATCTAAACAATTCCCCAAGACTGGAGTCAAACGATCACAAGTATCTAAGAAATAAACTAACTCTACTCACGTCATAATAATGTATATAAATCAAATACTAAGTACTAAATGAAGAAGGAAAGTGGAGAATCTGCGGACGCTAGACAGCTACCTCGAAATCCTAAAAGCTGATGACGACGAGCTCGGACGACCACTGCTCCAAACCAGTACCTGGATCTGCAGACAGGGGTTCAGGGAGTAATGATGAGTACGCCAACTCAGTAGTAATGAAAATAAATCACAGTCTGAAGCATATGAACACACATCACAAAACACCAATCCACAAAACAGTAAAACATCAAGTCTCAATACAATATACATAAGTTTGAAAACCAGTTTCCATAAAATCCTCTTGAAACAAGTATATTTTAAATATATCTCAATAAAACTCTTAGCAATATCAGTCACTCGTAAAAATTTCCCTCAGCACCTCAGCATCACTAAATATCAGCCCCGCGGGCAACCTCACTGTCACTCATGCCTCCCAATCACTCATCACTCGGCACTCGCACTCAGTAGGTACATGCGCTCACTGGGTGTGTGTACAGACTCCGGAGGGGCTCCGACAGCCCAAGCGCGATAAACAAGGAAAATCATGGCATCAATCACTCTCAGGCACTCGGCCTCTCTCATAGCATAACATCCTCACAATATTGGCCCTCGTCCTCATTCAGTCAGACACTCTCAGCATGCCATTCGGGCCATAAATAAAACGGGGTTCTCGACCCAAAATAGTATCTCATTTCAAAAAATAGTAATATTATCAAATAAGAGTGTCAACAATTTCACAAGAAAGACTGAGTGTAAAATTATAGTTTCAAAGTGAGGAAAATAAGTAAAATAGCCCTCAAGGGGTTAAAATTGATCGGCACTAGGCCCCAAACATGGCTTTTAGCCCAAGTATAACAAAACATAGTAATACTAATAGCCATATGCTTTAAATGCGGTTTCGCAACTCGATTGTTGCCTAAAAAGATACATTTTCTAAATTTCCAATTCGTACACGCCCCGCACTCGTCATCCAGTGTGTGCGCCACTCCAAATCCGAGAAAGGATGTAAAGTCTGGGGTTTCATACCCTCAGGACAGGATTTAAAGACATTACTTTCCTCAAACTAGCCCGAAAAGCTACTCTGCAACCCGCGTGCCTCTCGAATCAACTTCCGAGTGCTCTAAATCTATAAAGATCATATCTTTCTCATCAAATTATGCAAAGGGAATGAATTCCAATTGAAAAATACAAATTTTAGCACGAAACTAGAAATTAGCAAAAACCCGACCCCCTGGCCCACGTCTCGGAACTCGACAAATTCTATACCAAAATGTTCTTAATCATTTCACGAGTCCGTACATATAAACAACAATCAGTCCACCCCTCCCCACACGCCAAGACCTTATGCAATCGGGCCCAGCCAAACGCGACTGCCTTGGCTTCCTGACTCCTCTCTCTGCGATCGCGACCTTGTACCTGCGGTTGCATAGAGTAATTTTTTGGGCCTCAGCCACTAACCTATACGATTGCATACATCACCCCGCTATCGCATAGAAGAATTTCACACCTGCAACACACCAGCAAAACAACTATTTTTTCTAAGTCCAAAAGTGCCCGTTAACCCCCGAAATCAATCCCGAGCCCCTCGGGACCCCAACCAAATTTACCAACACATCATAATTGATCATTGAAACTTAGTTGCACTCTTGGAACACCAAAATTAACATCAAAACACCAAAATCATGTCGGATTCAAGCCTTCAGCAACTCAAGCCACCTACGCTTCGTCAAATTAAGATCTCTCTGCTTGAAAAAGTGCTGCAAGCCGCGGTGGTCCGTATAAACCTCACAACGCACCCCATACACGTAGTGTCTCCAAATCTGAAGAGCATGAACAATCGCTGCCAACTATAAGTCTTGCACAGGGTAATTTTTCTCATGAACCTTCAGCTGACGTGAAGCATATGAAATAACTCGCCCCTCCTGCATCAACACACATCCCAAACCAACGCGTGAAGCGTTGCAATAAACTGTATACATCTCTGAGCCGGAAGGCAACACTAGAACTGGTGTTGAGGTCAATGTTGTCTTGAGTTTCTGAAAGCTCGCCTCACACTCGTCGGACCATCGAAATGGGGCATTCTTCTGGGTCAATCTAGTCAGAGGGGCTGTAATGGATGAAAAACCCTCCACAAATCGGCGATAATAACCTGCCAGACCCAAGAAGCTCCTGATATCTGTAGCTGAAGTAGCGCGTGGCCAACTCTGAACTACCTCAATCTTCATAGAATCAACCTTAATACCCTCTTCGGATACCACATGTCCCAAGAATTCCACAGAATCCAACCAAAACTCACACTTGGAGAACTTAGCGTGCAACTTTTTTTCTCGCAAGGTCTGGAGGACAACTCTCAAATGCTGCTCGTACTCTCCCTGGCTACGTGAGTAAATCAAAATGTAATCAATGAAGACGATGACAAAATAATCAATATAAGGACTGAACACTCTGTTCATCAAATATATAAATGATGCTGGGGCATTAGTCAAGCCAAAGGACATCACCAGGAACTCATAATGACCATATCTCGTACGAAAGGCAGTCTTCAGAACATCCGAATCCCGAATCTTCAGCTGATGATACCCCGATCTCAAGTCAATCTTAGAAAAAGCCCGAGCACCATGCAACTGGTCAAACAAATCATCGATATGCGACAATGGGTACTTGTTCTTGATGGTGCCTTGTTCAACTAGCGGTAGTCAATACACATCTGCATAGTCCCATCCTTCTTCTTCACAAATAACACTGGAGCACCCCAAGGCGACACACTCGGTCTGATAAAACCCTTGACCAACAACTCCTCAAGTTGTTCTTTCAATTCCTTCGGAGCCATAAGGTATGGGGGAATAGAGATAGGCTGGGTTCCTGGAGCTAAGTCAATGCAAAAATCAATATCACGATCCGGTGGCATTTCTAGAAGGTCTGAAGGGAATACATCAACAAACTCTCGAACTACTTGCACTGAATCAATTGTAGGGGAATTAGCGGTGGTGTCCCGCACATAAGCAAGATAAGCCAAACAACCTTTCTCGACCATACGTCGAGCCTTCAGGAAAGAAATAACCCGACTAGCTGCATTAAATGAGGAACCTCTCCACTCCAATCTCGGCAACTCGGGCATGACTAGAGTAACAGTATTGGCATAGCAATCTAGGATGGCATGGTAGGGAGATAATCAATACATGCCCAGGATGACCTCAAAATCAATCATATCAATCAGCAGGAGGTCCTCTCTGGTGTCGAATCCACAGAATGTAACCACACATGACTGATAAATCCGATCCACCACCACAGAATCTCCCACAGGAGTGGACACAGAAACATGAGTACCCAAGGACTTACGAGGAATATCTAGGAAATGAGCAAGCAAGGCTGACACATATGAATAAGTGGATCCTGGATCAAATAATACTGATGCATCTCTACTGCATACTGAAATAATACCTGTGATCACAGCATCTGAGGCTACTGCATCTGGCCTGGCCGGGAAAGCATAGAATCTAGCTGGAGCACTGGATGACTGACCTCTACCGGTATGAACAGGAGCTGACTGGGCTCCTCCTGTCTGGCCTCCACCTCTAAGACGACCCTTGCCAGCCTGTCCTCCACCTCTAGGTGGCCGAATCGCTGGTGCTAAACTCATAGGCTGGTGACCCTGCTACACTGCCTTGCCCCAAAGCCTGGGACAATACCTCTTCATATGACATGGATCCCCACACTCATAACAACCGCTCGGAACCATGGCATGATACCCTGAAGAAGAACCTTGAATAGCTGGAGGGCGGTGTGAACTCTCTGGAATAGCACTGAAGGAAGGGCTGGAGGACCCCTGATTGCGAGAATACCTGTCAAAGGAACCCTGAATAGCTGACGAGCGATAAGAACTCTCCGTCATAGCACTGAAATAAGGCCTTGCTGGACCACCTCGGGGAGGTGGTGGGGGTGCTGAATGTTGTGGACTACTAGGCTCGCCCCTACCAAACTGACCTCTGCCCCTAGCTGGAGCACCTCTGAAACCCCAAAAAAATCGAGCTCTCTTATCTTGCTGCCCCTGCTCTCTGCTCCTCAATCGATAACCCTTAATCTTGCGAGCAATCTCTACCACAAGATGATAAGGAGTCCTCATCTCCACCTCTCGGGCCATGTTGGCCCTCATACCTGAGTGTAACCCGGCTACAAATCTCCGCACTCTCTCTACGTCCGTAGGAAGTATCATGAGTGCATGACGAGATAGCTCAGAAAACCTAGCCTCGTAGTCGGTCATAGACATCTGACCCTGATCCAGCTGCTCAAACTGATACCGCAGCTCTTCCCTCTCAAAGAGTGGAATATACCTGTCCAGGAATAGCTAAGTGAACTGCTCCCGAGTGATGGCAGTTGAATCTACCAGTCCGCCAAGAGACTGCCACCATCTACGGACCCTGCCCTCTAGCTGGAAAGTAGTGAAGTCAACTCTGTGGGACTCCAATATCCTCATTTTCTGCAGTCTGTCCCTGCACCTATCAATAAAGTCCTAGGCATCCTCATGACGCTCACTTCCGAAGACAAGAGGGTGTAGTTTGGTCCATCTGTCTAAAACCTTCTGCAGATCGCCGCCCGCAACTAGTCTGGTCTTAGGTGCTACTGCTGCTAGTGGCTGAACCCCGCCCACGGGTAGTGTACTCAGGGTCTGATAGACTGCTACTGTATGTCATGTGGCCTGGGCAGTAGGGGTCTGTGTCCCCCCTCCCTCCTGAGATGTGGCCAGATCCGCTGGAAATAAACCAGCCTGAGTCATGGTGTCCTTGAACCGCATCATACGGCCCATGACCTCATGGAATCCTGGAGCCGTCATAAAGTCCAACGAGGCAGGATCTGCTGGGGGAACCTCACCCTGCTCCTAAGTAATGGGATCCTCTGTTGGATCCACTGGTGGTGCAATTGGAACAGCTCTAAGATGCCTTCGTCCCTACCTTGGGTCGGTGCCCTCCCCCGACCTCTGCCACGACCTCGGATGACGGGGTAAACGGCCCCTACCGGGTCCGGAATGTCGGCTGCGCGCATCCTCACCATCTTTGAGAGAATAGAAGAGTGAGATTTAGTATACCATCAACTGCACGATAGAGGATGAATAAACAGAGGTTTCCTAATACCCTATAGCGTCCCGAAGATAAATACATACGTCTCAGTACCGATCCGCAAGACTCTATTGGGTTTGCCTGTAACTTGTGAGACCTACATGAACCTAGAGCTCTGATACCATGTTGTCATGAACCATCTCCTAATCCATGTCGCGATGGCGCCCAACACCGTAGTCAGGCAAGCCAGCATCAATTTACTAGTGAGTTTCATTTAATTTACCAAGACATTCCCAACACTTACTTGGTTTAAATTTAAAACATTAAGTACAACGAATAACTTAGGCAACTTTAAGGAGAAATAACCGTAAAGTCATAATTTAGTATTTACATCCAAAAAGAATAGTCTACTAACGTGTGTGCCAGGAACTAGTGTCACAAATCTACAGGCATCTAGTAGAGTAAAATCAAAATGGATAAAAGTCTGTCCTAATGTCTGAGAAAAATATAGACAGAAATAGCAAAAAGAAATGCTCCAAAGTGCTGCTGGAAGTCGTCAGGAGAAGCAGCTCACCGTGAAGCCCCAACTAGGTATAAATCAGGAACGAGATCCGAACTGATACCCAGATGCACCTGCCTCAGAACCTGTACAATTAAGTATAGAGTGTAGCATGAGTACATAAATAATATGTACCCAGTAAATATCCCGTGTAATCTCAAAGAAGTAGTGATGAGAGGTCGACTTGACACTTACTAGGGTCCAAACGATATATTTAAGTAAAATTTAAGGAAGATAACAGGTATGCATGGATAGTAAAGCAATAAGTATTGAATATAACCACAAAACTTAATTACACGGTGAAGCACCAACATACAAGTTTTCAATTCGTCTTCCCCGATATCTATCAGTTTATCAGCTATGAAAATATCAAGCAATAGCATGTGCATATTGGGTTGAGGACAAACGGTCTAGGCCAACATAATAAAAATAACTGTGCACTACCGAAGGGTCGAACGACGCAAACCATAAATCCATCTATTAACATGTTGTGACATACGGCCCGCTCCGAGTAGGGGAAAGAATCACTCCGCTCGCGGAATATAGATTGTGAAGCGGTCATACACAAACACAACATTTTCCTTTAAATCCTTTCCAACGTAACAATTCTTTTAAAACACCAAATTTCAAGATTTCTTGAACAAAGTTGCATACAATGGAATCACAAGGCATATAGTTCTATTTAATGAAATTCACAAGGCATGGTGTGAACCTAACTACCCGGACATAACAAGAATAGTCACTACGCACGGACTTTCATCACCTCGTACGTATGTAGTCCCCACCATAATAACACATAATCATTGATTTTGCCTATGGGGACAATTCCCTCTTACAAGGTTAGAAAGGAGATTTACCTTGTGTCAGGCCTACTTTCCGGGTCAAGAATGCGCCCGAAACTCAAAATTTGTTTCCCAAGGACTCGAAACTAGCCAAAAATCACGTAAATAAACCAATCTAGGCTCAAAAGTCCACAATTCCCCTATTTAAATGGTTATTTAAACCTAATTTGCAAATTTCCGAAATACACCCTCGGGCCCACATGCTCGGATTCCTGAAATTTTCAAGGAAAACAATCACCCATAACCTAAGGATCAAGTTTTAAGTATTTGCATAATTCCATAACTAATTCCATGGTAAATTCTTATTTTTATCAAAACCCTAGGTTTTACTCGAATCTCCCCTTTGTAAGCTCCCCAAGTCGTCCAAAACGATGAAAAGTGGTTCAAAAATGGCTATGTCTCGCATTTAAGACGACCTTACTACCTACAGGTTTTTCGCGCCTGTGGTCTCGCATCTGTGGAAAAGAGGGAAGGGGGTCAGTGGTCGCATCTGCGGAGCGAAGACCGCACATGCGGCTCCGCTTCTGCGGAAAATGATCTGCACCTGCGGAACTGGGCAACATCCCCTAGAGTCGCACCTGTGTCTATACCTCCGCAGGTGCGGTCGCACCAAATCTGTGCACCAGCAGCCTTTTAAGGCTAGTTTTTGCCTCGGCGATTGCCGAATGGCATCCGGGTCTACCTGAGACCCCATCCAAATATACCATCAAGTCCTAAATCATAATACGGACTCGCTCGAACCATCGGAATGTCCGAAACAATGCTAAATCTAAAAGTCATACCCCAAAATCTATTGGATCAACTTAAGAACTTTAAGTTCTTGAATTCACTTTCAACACGCCGAAACGTACCTATACTACTCGGAATGACACCAAATTTGCGAGCAAGTCATAAATGACATAACAGAACTATTCCCAGTCTCGGAATTCCGTTTGGACCTCGATAACACAAAAACACGTTCCAAACCTCAATTTGAACTTAAGGAAATTCTTATTTCACTATTTGGCTCTGAACGCTCCCAGGTAATCCAAAACTCATTTCGAACACACGCCCAAGTCCGAAATCATCATACGAACCTGTCGAAACCTTCGAATCTCGATTCCGAGGTCGTTTACCAAAAATGTTAACCGAAGTCAAATTTGGCCTTTAAGGCCAACCATAAGGAACTAAGTGTTCCTATACCACCCTAAGCTCCTCCAAACCTCGAACCACCCATCCCCGCAAGTCATAAATCAGTAGAAGCAACTATGGGAAGTCTCATTTAGGGGCACGGAGTTCTAGAATGAAAATGACCGGTCAGGTCGTTACACGCGCATCCTTAGTTCGCTGGTGCGGTCCCCTCGCAGATGCGGACCCTTTATCCGCAGAAGTGGTTCCGCAGGAGTGGATACTCCTCCGCAGGTGAGGCCCTCAGTGGCTTTGCCCATTTCTGCAGGTGCGACCGTTGTTCCGCACCTGCGTAACGCAAGTGCGACCCAAGCACCGCAGGTGTGAAGGTCGGGCAGTGTTTTTAAATTAAAACTTCTAGCGTTTCTTCTTCAACTTTTCACAAATGTAGAAGACCTAGGGCGATTTTCTCAAGAGAATTTCTTTCCAAATCATAGGTAAGTATCCACTAACTAATTTCCTTCAACTTTTTAATGTTTTTCATCAATTATCATCAAGAATCCTAGGATTTTAAGAGTAGAAAATTGGGGATTTCGGTAGAGTTAGGACTTTTTGAATAATTGGAATTTAGACCTCATTTTGGGGTCGGATTCCGAAACTAATTACATATTCGGGCTCGTGGGTGAATTGGTGATCGGGTTTTCGTCTGAAACTCGTGTTTTGACCAAGCGGGCCCAGGGTCGATTTTTGACTTTTTGGAAAGAATGATAAAAAAATTCATAATTAAGCATTGGGGTTGAATTATTTAGCATTATTGACATTATTAAGCTAATTATGTCTAGATACAATTGAATGGGAGGCAAATTCTAAAGGGAAAGCGGTAATCGAGGCTTGAGTTTTGTCATGGAATTCGAGGTAAGTATTTGGCTTAACCTTAGCTTGAGGGAATAGGTGTTGTGTCCTATTTGTTATGTGTTATTATCATGTTCAACGTATAGGTGAGGTGACGAGTACCTATATGTTGGTGTCAAGCATGCCCGTGAGTCGAATATTGTGATTTATGTGGTTTTTCGTTAAGAAATACTTGAGTTTCACTTTATAGGTATCCGTGTTGGTGGAAATTCCTTGATATTGATCAGTGTTGAGTATTGGTTTCAGTTGAAATTTTTTATGTGAATTTATGTACTAAGTGAGATTGGTTTTAGCTGTTTCCCTTGTCGGGATGGTATTCATTCTACTATTGGCTCCCTTGCCAGGACGTTATGGCTTTATTATTGTTGTTTATACTGTTGATTTTCCTTGCCGGATTGTTGTTATTGATATTGTTTGGGTAAGGAAGAGTTTAAAGCACGAAGGGTGATGCCATGTATGATATTGTGAGAGAGTGTAAAAGCACGAAGGGTGATGTCGTGCCATAGTATGATAATTAAAAGCACGAAGGGTAATGTCGTGCCGTTTCTATTGATTCATTGAGAGGATGAGAGTAAAAGCACGAAGGGTGATTCTGTGCATTTCTATTTATTACTTGGTGAGGATGAGTGTAAAAGCACGAAGGGTGATGTCGTGTATTTCTATTTATTATTTGGTGAGAATGAGAGTAAAAGCACGAAGGTTGATGTCATGTACTTGCTTATGTGTTACTATTGCTGTTGCTTAAATTGATATCTAATTTGTGCTTTATCACGTTATTTCCATTATTTGATATTTCTTCCCCCAGCATGTCCCCCTTTCCTTTATGCTTAGCTGATTATTTCTCGTTGTTATTATTTTCTCCGTATACTATTAAACTGCACAAGTTGATTTGGTTGTCGTGTCCTAGCCTCGTCACTACTTCACCGAGGTTAGGCTCGGCACTTACTCAGTACATGGCGTCGGTTGTACTGATGCTACACTCTGCACATCTTTTTTTTGTGCAGATCCCAGTACAGGACCCTACGAACCCTAGAGTGAGGAGGCTGCCTTTAGTCCATTTGGAGATTTCGAGGTAGTCCTGCAGGCGTCCGGAAGCCTTGGCGTCCCCTCCTACTTCCTTTATATTATGCTCTTCTTTATCACGAGACAGATGTACCTATTTTGTTCAGACCTTTATATGTAGTATTCATAGTCAGTCCGTGGAAATACTGACACCAAATTCTGGGTTTAGTATTATAAATTTCGAAATGGTAATTAGTCAAGTTGCTAGACTTTATTTCCTTTCGCACATTTTTTTTTGTTGGTTTTGTTTTCACCTGTTAGCTATTAATAATAAAGAATAAGGTAAATAATCATTAACGTTGGCTTTCCTAGCGGGTTCAATGTTAGGCGCCATCGCGATCCCGACGGTGGGAAATTCGGGTTGTGACAAGTTGGTATCAGAGCACTAGGTTGCTTAGGTCTCACAATTCACGGACAAGCTTAGTAGAGTCTGAGGGATTGGTACGGAGATGTCTGTGCTTATCCCCCAGAGGCTACAGCGTTTAGGAATGACTTCACATCTATTCTTCTTTGTCGTGCGATTTAATTTCTCAACACTAATTGAATTACTACTCTATTCTCTCGTAGATGGCGAGAACACGTGCTTCTTCATCCTCTGATCAGCAACCTGTGTCTCCAGTTGCAGCTCCTACGAGGGGCCGAGGCCGTGCTAGAGGCCGAGGCAGGGGCAGAGCTCATCCCAAAGCAGCAGCCCCAGTGGCGGAGCCTCAGGTAGAGTTTACTGATGAGGTTCCTGCCCAGACAGTCCCGGTTGGACCAGCTCAGTTTCCCGAGGGGTTCATTGGCACCCCAGTACTCCAGGATGCTCTGGTTCGTCTAGTGGGATCATGGAGAGTGTTGCTCAAGAAGGTTTACTTCCTTTAGCACCAGCCATCTCTCAAGATGGGGGAGGAGCCTAGACTCCCACTATTCGCACTCCGGAGCAGTTGGCTTCTCAGTTTCAGGCTCCAGTAGCTCAGCCAACTGGGGTAGTTCAGCCGGGTATTGTGGCTCAGACCGGTGATGGAGCAACTATGTCTGTTGATGCTTTGTGGAGGTTGGACCGGTTCACCAAGCTGTTTACTACTACTTACAGTGGTGCATCTCCAGAGGATCCCTAGGACTACTTGGATAGCTGCCATGAGGTTCTTTGGAACATGGGGATAGTGGAGATCAATGGGGTTGACATTTGCTACTTTTCGTCTGTCAGGTCCCGCCAAGACTTGGTGGAGAGATTATTGTTTGGATAGACCAGCTGGATCACCGCCTTTACTTGGGCCCTGTTCTCTGATTTATTTCCGGAGAAGTTTCTCCCTATCACTTAAAGAGAGAATTATAGGAGGCAGTTTGAGCGTCTCCAGCAGGGTTCTATGACCGCCACTCAGTATGAAACCAGATTCAGTACCTTGGCCCGTCATGCCATTATGATACATCCCACAGACTGAGAGAGGGTGAGGAGATTTATTGAGGGGTTGGCTCAGCTGATCAGATTGTAGATGGCGCAGGAGACAGGGAGTGATATTCCCTTCTAGGATGTAGCCAATGTGGCTGTCACGACCTAAATTTCCCTCTGTTGCGTATCATGATGGCACCTAGTCTTAAGGACTAGGTAAGCCTAATATTCATGGAATAACAACAATATTAGGCTCCAGGTAAGCCTAATATTCCAAACCTCAGACAAATCACCATTTACGGGTCCCAATATTCCAACCCTAACACTTGGCATCTTGCGCCCTCATTCGAGTGCTAACTGCAGGGACGACTTATCTGCCAATTGGGTCATCTCCACCCATACGGTAAGTACAACAAAAGTATTTATACTTGACAATAACAAGGAGCCCTAAATCCATTATAGTACTTAACTACATGTATGCTTGTGTAGGTGTCCTAACATGATTCAACAACCCATAAGGAAAGAAAAGAAAAGGGCAACACGTACATTGTCATCTCATAATTTTCCACACCAATAAACTCACACCTTAAGTGTTTCAGTACACAATACCAACAACAAGGAATGCCCAAGCCAACACAAGTATCACAAACAATCCCTGACATAGCCCACCTTGTCTCGCCATGTGTGCAATAGTAAAGTATATGCCCGCGTTGTTTCGCCACACGTGCATAAGCATGTTCCCACCTTGTCTCGCCACATGCGCAACCCACATATACTTATCCCACCTTGTCACGCCGCATGTGCAATATCAATATAAACACGGCACGGTAGAAACCTCGTGCAAACACCCATATCAACAATCGCACGGCAAAAATCTCGTGCATCACAATAACCATAACAGCATGGCAAAAACCTCGTGCATCGCCATAACAAGTACAAAAACAACAATGGAAAGAGTTCAAGATACAATAAATACATCAACTCATAAACCTTCGATCAAAAGATAGGCAAAACTAGTTCACGAGAAATAAACATAATAAGGAAAACTAGGAAAATTATGAACCGCTCAACAAGGAAAGAAAATAGCATGTAACAGTCGCACCTAAATGCATAGGTTAACAACGAGAAGTCAACACTAATCTGATAACTCTATTTACGGGCAAGTCAACTAAGGTATAGTCTATCCAAACTTCCTTTAAGGTCGGTAGTTTCAAGGGTATTCAACAATTTCATTTAAGGACAAGCAATGTGAAAATAATCATAACCTCAGTTAAGACCAAACCACTACAGAATGAGATGAAGATAACTACAATTAGAGATAGGGAGTTAAGAAGACATAGCATGACAGTAAAAAGGAAAGAAAATCTTCAGATAAGTCAATTAGGAGTCAATAGGCAATAGGAGTAAATCCAAAAGTGAGTAATTCTACATTTAAGCAAATAAAGATGAAACTAGAAACTAGGAAATTCAGTCATGCCAAGAACAATTCATACTCGGCGAATATAACGACCTAAGATTCCTAAAGGTTCAACTTTCCACAAATAAGTTCGAGCACACACTCGTCACCCCGCGTACACGGACTACAATCAACATAGAAGACTCAAATCCTAAGGGGTGATTCCCCTACACAAGGTTAGGCAAGATACATACCTCAAAGACGACAACCAGGTACTCAAAAATGGACTTCTCGGGTGAAAAGGCCTCCTGACGGCACAAAACCAACTAGAACAACTTCAAAACACCCATAAAACTTATAAGGAACTATTCCGGATAATAAAGCTTCAATCTGTAACAAATTCTAAAAATCAGTCCAAAAATCGACCCCCGCACCTCGGAACCCGAAAAATTTTACAAATCCCATTACCCATCCCAATACGAGTTCAACCTTATAAAATTCCGATACCATTTGGTCCCTCAAATCACGATTTTTCATTTTAGAAATTTTCTTAAAAAATCAACATTTTCCTCAACTCAAAACACAAATTAAATGATGAAAATAAAGATAAAATTATGGAATATATTAAATTCTAGTTGAATAACACTTACCCAATCGAATTTCGTGAAAAACCCACCAAAAATCGCCAAGAACCGAGCTCTAGAAGTCAAAATGTGATAAAAATGGCCTAACCCTCGATTTTGGAATATAATATGTCTGCCCAGATTTTTAAGCATTGCGATCGCATAGAGAAAAATAATTACTGGCCTAAAATGTGCTATGCGATCGCGCAAGGACTTATGCGATCCCATAGAAGGAAAATATTTACTGACCAAAAAATGTGCTATGCGATCGCGTGTGGAATGATGCGATTGCATACAAGGAAAATGTTTGCTGACCAAAAATGTGCTATGTGATCGCGTATAAAATGATGCGACCGCGAAGAGTAAAAATTGGGTGGGTCACATAACACTATGCGATCGCGTCTATTCCTATGCAATCTCATAGAAGAAAAACTAGAAGACAGAATCAACAGTGAAGAATAGAAGAAAATTCACCCGAAGCCCATTTGAAACACACCCGAGGCCCCCGGGACCCCGTCTAATCACACAAACAAGTCATATAACCTAACACAGACTCGCTCGAGGTCTCACATCACATAAAACAACGTCGAAACGACGAATCAAACCAAAAATCAAACTTATTAATTTTCAAATCTTCAAATATCAAAACTCGTGCCGAAACCTATCAATTCAACCCGGAATGACGCCAAATTTCGCAGACAAGTCATAAATGACACAACGGACCTACAACCACTCTTGGAATTCCATTCCAAGCCCGATATCAAAACTTCACCTATCGGCCGAAATCACCAAAATTCTAACTTTCGCCGAATTACCTCAAATTACTCTGCGGACCTCCAAAACCAATTCTGAACACGCGCCTAAGTCCACAATCATTATGCGAAGCTGTTAGCATACCCCAAAACTCATTCCGAGGCCATTTTCTCAAAAGTCAAACCTCCGGTAAACTTCCATCACTTAAGTTTCAAAAATTAAAATTTTCCTTCCAATTCGACTCCGTATTATCTGGTAACTGAATCCAACCACGCACGCATGTCTATATATACAATGTGAAGCTGTTCAAGACCTTACGCCACCGAACGTCGCTTAAATTCCCAAAATGACTGATCGGGTCGTTACATTCTCCCCCTCTTAAAATAAACGTTCGTCCTCGAACGTGCCAATATTCACCTCGAACTCATCCAATCACTGAATGCACACTTCGAACACACACCCACGGGTGATTCCACGTCAACCCAACCTACATAAGCCTGATGATTCCATCATAACTGCAATTTGGCCTTCCTATCACTACCGATAAGCCTCATACCTCAATTTCTCGCCTTCTACTCATTTCCAAAAGACCCGATTCTAAATCCATATCTGACATCAGCCTCAACCAGCTGCATCAACTCGTGACTACACCCACAAGGTATGACCACACAATATAGCACACCACACATAGGCTCATAATAACACTTTGGATCACAATAGCTGCGTGAAATCAATCCAGCACTAGCGATTAGCCTCACATTTGAAAGAACTCTGTTTCCAAGACCCATAATACTGATAACGATGCAATAAACATGAAGACTTCATTATTAGACATCTGAATCACCAGACCACAACTAACACCACTGGGCACACATCCCGCAAGCTGGAACTCAGGGAACACATAATGAAAATGACTTAAATGAAAAGAAAAACACATAAGGAAACTATCAAACAAGCCTGGCAGGAACAATCCCTCTATCAGTCCTAACCTACATAACAAAATAACAAGGAAGGAGTTAAAGTAAATGAACAATCATAAGGATCCCATCCTGATATAATTTGCACCGGTGTACTCAGCCCGGTTCACCTATGTCGAACCACAAAATATCACGAGGGTCTCACCCTCAACTCTAAATCACATACCGAATATATCATACCAATTAGAATCTCCCACTGACTCGTCTCGGCTAATAAAATCATAACTCTCACTTAACTCACATCCTGATGGAGTATCAATTCACAACCCGTAACCAAAATACTTAGGAAAAATCACATAAAGCTTACCATGATGAACAACAGGGACTCACTTCTAGTCTCACCTCTATCAATGATAAATAAAATAACGATTTAAAAATTACTCAGAATCAAATGCAGAAACTATATATAATACTTAGAAACATTTCTAGGAGAATCAGCTAAAGGAGTGTGGGAAGCATATAAAGTAGAATTTCCCCAAGAATTCCAGAATTTAGTATCACTAGGAGCAAATTCTTATAATTTTACTAATCAAATTCATATTTTACTCACTGGTGAAGACCCAAATAGTGGATTAATAACACTACATAGAGATGCTTTAATAAAGCTAGAACAATTAAGTATAAGTAGTTTGTTCCAGATCAAAAACTTTTTAAACAACTTTTTCTATTATTGTACCATTAGCGGAAATACATTTGACCAAGATCTAGGTAAAAAGCTTTTTAATAAATTACCAGGAGCCTTAGGAAGAGAAATAGAAGAAAGATGGTACAAAAGAGAAGGAGTAATACAAAACCCTAATGCAAAATGGGCAATAGGACATAGAATACAACATGTAATGACTATTTTACAAGAAAAATGTACAAACCTACAAATACAAAAACAGTTAAAACAGAATGAAATGGGTTTTTGTAGAGAAGTAGTATACACAACACAGAATTACGATAAAGATAGACAAAGACGTAAAAAATATCGAAAACCGCAATATAATAAGAGTTATGGTAGAAGAAAATATTACCTTAGAAAGTCGTCAGCTAAAAAGCCATATTTAAATAAAGATAGACATGTTCGAAAATATAGAACAGATAGAAACTACAAAAACAAATTAGAATGTTTTACTTGTGGAAGCATAGAACATCTAGCCAATACTTGCCCAAAAAGAATGAACAATAAAACTAGAAATTCGCAATTAATAGAAGACTTTCAAGAAACTCTAATAAATGTAGACGAATACATGTCAGATAATAAAAGTATATATTCTATAATAAGTATAGAGGCAGAAGAAAGAGAAAAATCCGATTCCTCAGACTCAGAAGAAGAAAATCTTATAAACAATATATGATTAGAACAATTAGATAATTTACAAATAGGAAATTTAATGAATATAATAGAAGAATGTAATC
>MDKI01045866.1:0-31863 GCA_005239505.1 Nicotiana paniculata
TTTAATATATAAAATTAATGAGTAGATCATGCCCCACTTTTTCATACATCATAGTCGGAAAAACTTACATATTCACATAAGAGAGAGTATGGATCTTTACCCTAATTAATTCACGTTACAACTAAAATATGTTGTAACGTAAATTAATTATGTGTCTTTAAAAAAGAAAAATCTCCTTTCAAGAATCAAATAAATTTGAAAAAATCTTGAACTAGATTAAATGTAACGACCCGACCAGTCGTTCAGAGAATTTAAGCTCCGTTCAGTGCTATAAGGTCATAAGAAGCCTCACTTTGGGTATATCGAACTGTGTGCGTGGTTAGATTCAGTTACCGGTTAATCCGGAGTCGGATTGGGAGAGAATTTTCAAATTTTGAAGCTTAAATTAAGAAAGTTGACCGGAGGTTTGACTTTTGTGTAAAGACCTCGGAATGAGATTTGGTTAATGTCAACAGCTTCGTATGATGATTTTGGACTTAGGCGCGTGTCTGGAATTGGATTTGGATGTCCGTAGAGTGATTTGAGGTAATTTGGCGAAAATTAGAATTTCAGCGATTTCGGCTGATAGGAAATTTTGATGTCGGGGTCGGAATGGAATTACGGAAGTTGGAATAGGTTCGTAGCATCATTTTTGATGTGTGCGCAAAATTTCAGGTCATTCGGATGTGGTTTGATTGGTTTTGGCATCGTTGGCGTATTTTTGAAGTTTAGAAATTCTAGGCTTGAATTCGAGACTTTATTCGTTGTTTTAATGTTGTTATGGGTGTTCCAAAAGTGCGACTAAGTTCATGCATTGGTATGTGACCTATTGGGGTAATTGGTTGAGGTCCCGAGGGGCTCGGGATGGTTTAGGACAGTTATCGTAAATCTTGAAGTTTGGAGATGCAGTTGGTGCTGCTGTTCTGGTGTGGTCGCACCTGCGGATAAGGGACCGCAGGTGCGAGCTTCGCCGGTGCGGTAAAGAGCATGCAGGTGCCAGGATAAGCGGACTGGGCAGCCTCCGCAGGTGTGGAACTTTGGGGCGCAGGTGCGGCCTCCGCAGGGGTGATTCTTGGGTGCAAGTGCGGTTTGTGTTTCGCACCTGCGATTGCGCAGGTGAGGTTAAGTGGTCGCAGGTGCGGATGTCCTGGGCAGATTCATATAAACGAGGGTTAGCCATTTTCTTTACATTTTGAGCTTTGGACCTCGATTTTGGGCGATTCCTTGAGGGTTTTTCACACAAATCGAATGGGTAAGTGTTCTTCCACTAGAATTAATTATCTTTCATGAATTAGTTCTTGTTTTTTGTCATTTAATTTGTCTTTTAGGTTGAGGGAATTATGGGTTTTGAAAGAAAACTTCTAAATTGAAAAATCGTGATATGAAAGGCCAAACGTTATCGGAATTGAATAAATTTAGTATGCGTGAACTCATATCGAAATGGGTAATCGGAATTTGTAAAATTTGTCAGGTTCCGGGGTGCGGGCCCGAGGGTCGTCTTTTTGGTCAATTTTTATCATTTTGTAAAGATTGAAACTTTATTATTCAGAATAGTTCTTTATATGTTTTATGTGTATTTTGAAGTTGTTTTAGTTGATTGTAAGCCGTTCGGAGGTCTTTCCGCCAAAGAAGTCTATTTTTGAGTACCGGGTTGTCGTCTTTGAGGTAAGTATCTTGCCTAACCTTGTGTGGAGGAACTACCCCTTAGGATTTAGTCTTCCTTGCTGATTGTAGTCCGAGTATGCGAGGTGACGAGTGTGTACTCGTACGTATTTTCAATTAGATTTCCCTTTTAGGATTCGTAGATTCTTATATTACTTGTGTATGATTTGTAATTGTTACACTTGAATTCTTGGTTGATAATTTCATTCCTTCCTGTTTAAATTGGAATTACTTATTTTTTGATTCTTCGTTGGCTATTTGCCTTTACTTGACTTAACTGAATATTCTACTTCTCTTATCATCATGCTATATTTTCTTCCTAGCTTTCCTAATTGACTATAAATAGTGTCCTCTAGCCTTATAGTTGACTAGTCGTAGTTGGAACATCTATTCATTGGAGTCAAGCATGCTCGTGAGTCTTACATTGTGATTTATATGACTATTCCCTCAAGTGACACTTAGGTCTAATTCCTATACATTTATGTTATTGGTATTTCCTTGATGTTGCCTATTATTGGGCCTTTTGTTTAGGCTGAGTGTTATTCTGTGAAGTTAACTGTTTAGGTGAGATTGGTTATAGCTGTTTCCCTTACCGGGATGTTATGGTTTTTGTTACTGTCTATGCTGTTAATGATATGGTTTGTATTGTTGACTCCTTTGCCGGGATGTGATGGTTCCTAATACTGTTTATGCTGTTAATGATATTCTTGTACTGTTGACTCCCTTGCTGGGATGTGGTTTTTATTACGGGTTATGCTGTTAATGATATGGTTTGTATTGTTGACTCCCTTGCCAGGATGTGGTGGTTTATGGGTTATATTGTTGGTTTTTTCCTTGCCAAAGTGTGGTTCTTGATATTGGTTGTGTTTCCTTTCGGTTTAGCTTGTTTTGTTGTCCATCTTTCTGGGTAATTTTGTGTTGTTTCGTGATTGATTTCTGTAATCGCCTTCCGCATTATATTGGCATTGTTGTAAATTATTCTGTGAAGTCTTAGATAGATGTAACGTCCGGTCATTTCTACATTCATGTTATTTATCTTGTTGACCAGTGGTGTCTTGACTAGTCCTCGTCACTACTCCACCGGGGTTAGTCTTGATACTTACTGGGCACCGCTGTGGTGTGGTCATACTACACTTCGGCACATTTTTGAGTGCAAATCCAGGTATATATATTGTAGTAGCTGTGTGGATGGTTGCCGAGTAGCCTCAAGGTAACCTGCTGCTGCATTCGCAGTCGTCGGAGTCACCTTCTTTGTATTTATTATTCATACACTGTTGTATCTATTTCCAAACAGTTTTACTTAGAAGTTGTAGAAGATTCATAGAGCTTATGGCTTGTACTACCGGTTTTGGAAAAGTTTGTACATTATGTTGAGATTCTATATCAAGACTGTTAGTTTTTCTTTATTTATTGTTGTTATACAGTAACTGCTAGGCTTACCCTAAGACTAGGTGCCATCACGATACCCAACGGAGGGAATTTGAGTGGTGACAAGTTGGTATTAGAGCTCTAGGTTCATAGGTGCTACGAGTCATATGCGAGTTTAGTAGAGTCTTGCGGATCGGTACGAAGACGTCTGTACTTATCTTCGAGAGGCTACGAAACTATTAGGACAATTTCACATCCTTCATTCCTATCGTGCGAGTTTATTGATCTTGAAGTTTGAAGTTATCATTGCAAAGAAAACGTCGCAATGGTCAGAGGCAGAGGCCAACAGGGAGTACATGCTACACTTAAGATGCCTACCAGAGCAGCCATTCAGGAGTCGCCAGCAACTCTAGTTGGGGGACAGGTACTGGGGGTTCCTGTTGCTACCCCAAACTTTAGGAGAACTGAGCGCAGTTTTGATTATAAGTGGTACAATGACTCAGGCAGGGTTGATTCTAGTTCACCAGTTGCTTCACGAATCAGGGGAGGAGTTCAGACTCCCGCAGCCTACACTCTAGAGCAGCTAGATCACATTGGTCAGGTACCCGTTGTCATGACAGCACGACATCTGGTTTCAGTTGAACGGTGGTTAGGGTAGCAGCATCGGAGGAAGAATACTTTGGACTTGAGAGGTACATGAAGTACCACCCTTCTATCTTTCAGTGGATTGGCGGCAGATGGCGCCCAGGGTTTCCGGGAGGAATGTCACTATATTCTTCGTGCTTCGGGTATTATGGAGATGAGCAAGATTGCTTTTGGTCACGTCTCAGGTTCAGAGTAGTGGGTTTATCAGTGGTGGCGGCATATGAGTTGGGGTCACCTGACAAAGTTATCACGCTCAACTATGTCTTATAAAAGACTAAGCAGACGTTGCAAATATAATCTGGGGTATTATGCCCAGAGTAGATCCCACGGGGAATTTACGTATCAATCAAGTCTTTAGAATACACAACTTTTACTCAGTCAATTCTCTCAAGACTTTTTGAATATAAATTGGTGATGTTTTACTAATTCTACTGACAATAATAATAATTAACAATTACTGACAATGTGTTGTAAACAATTATGATAAAGGTCTAAGGTTATGGTTTCCCCCGTTGGTCAACTTCCTTCTCGGATACTTCTTATAGTTTGATTAGTTGTCTCTATCAATCATGAACACTCTATCTACCATAAATCTCTCTCAAGTAATTATGATAATTTACTAGACGCACTCTCTCAAGTTACGCTAGCTAGATTGCATTACAGTTCACTTTAGATTGCACCCGAGGTATCGTTATCTCTAATCCAACCTCTAAACTGTCGGTTATGACTTTCGTCTATACTCCGGGAGTGATATTGTTCAAACAACTACCTAAATATGCACTCTCTCTCAAGTAGATACATAATAAATAGGAACAGCTAATTGAGGGCCCTTCAATCAACTACAACAAGAACGTAGTTGAACAAATAGAGATTAATCAACCAATCAAAACTATATTAATATCACAATAAGTTTATCCCCCAACGGGTTCCACCAAAACTCTAGATTAAGAAAATTAGCTACTCATATTCATAAGAATCAATTCTAAAATAACTTGCATAATTGAACTACAAAATGATAAATAAAATCTATAAAAATCAATGTTTGTTTCACTGAGTAGTAATCTACAGATTTTTCTTCACTTCAATGGCTTCCTATTTCAAGTTGTGTTTTTGGGTCTATTTATATGTTTGGGATAAACCCTAAACGTGTAAGAGACTTCTATTCCAACCGGGAAACACTTAAAACTCTTCAAAACTCGGATTTGACAGGATCAGGGGCCAGGCGTTACAGGCCAAACGCCTGGATAACGCCTGGCTAGGGCTGGTGTCTAGGCCCTAGCGCCTGGCTAACGCTAGGCTGGGTCTGTCCTTAAGGCTAAAACGCCCGGCTATAGCCCGGTGCACTCCTCTTCGCCTCTTGAGTGTATTTTCGACGTATTTGCATCAATTTAGCTCGGCTTCCATCTCCAATTCACCTACACATGAAATAGACTCCATTATGCACATAAAAAGTGTATTTTTATCATTAACGCACATAAATAGGCATATAACGTGTTAAACCATGAATTCTAGCCACGCATCACCAAGTTAGCTTCACTAGCATAGATTTAGTTTTCGGAGATGCCTTGAGGGAGGTTGCACCTCAGTTCTTTCGGGATGTACATCATGCGGAGTTTGAGCAGTTGCATCAAGGCGCCGTGTCACTATGGGAGCCTGCCGTTAGATTCAGTGAGTGGGCCAGGCATGCACTTCGCTTGGTTGCTTCAGCTGGAAGATGAGTCCGTAGAGTCATTTGGGAGATTCAGGCATGATATTCGGTTTAGCGGGGCTCGAGAGTTAGAGTAGGATGTGTTGTATCAGCAGGTAGTGGGGATCGTTCTCCGGTTAATGAGCATGTGGTACCGGGAGCGAGAGGAAAGATGAGATCAAGAAGAGAGTTCAGGAAGGCAATAAGGCCTCGTAGATCGGAGGAATCTACTGGTCCGTATTATGGGGGCAAGGTACGACATGGTAGAGGCTTTGTGGGTCAACTAGTTCAGTTTGCATTACTAGCTTCCCATGGGATTTCAAGTACTCATGGGTCTCAGAGGGTTCGTATTGTGTGTTTTTCCACGGCCATGTCGGCAGCGAGATATTTTTTAGTGTGGAGATGTTAGTTACAGGGTGAGAGATTGTTCCAGGATTCAGGTAGGTGTGTTGCAGCAGGGTATTCAGGTGAGTAGAGGGCCCCTAAGAGGGGGAGACCCGACCCATTGTTGTGTTTCATATAGTAAAATAAAGGCCGTTGTGCCAGATATCATCACCCAGGTATGTTTTGATGTATTGCAGAGGGGCACCGATTGTATTTCATTATAGCTCTGCTGGTCGGCACAATTTCCCTTATTTGTTGTTTCATTTATGAGTGAGTTCCATGTTTGCCCCCCATTTTGTGTTTGCTCCTGTTGGGAGGTTCTAAGTAGTAGCCCGTGTCTATCGTTGTTTTATTCATTCTTGATAGTAGTGAAGCTGGTAGTGAGTCCTTGTTGTTCTTCATGGTAAACTTTATATGATTTTCCTGAGTATTTTGTTTACGTGTTACATCCCGCATTTTCAGACGTTAAAGTTTCGTTGTAAGTTAATCGACGTAAGCTCGGGAATAAGATTATTTTGGGATTATAAGTATTATGCTATTTCAAACAAGGGATAAGGAAATTCGTGAAGGTGAGAGGGTAAGAAAATAAAAAAATGAGTTTCGTCAAAGATTGGCATTTTGGGATAAAATACGCCCCGAGCTAAAATACCCGGTATTTATGGACTAGTACCATACAAGGTACCACATGGCCATGATAGTAAGGTGTATAAGATGTGTTAAAAATGAGTAGCATTTTAAGTAATTTTAGATAATTCTTAATTATTCGAGTAATTGGTTAATTATTAAATTAGTGGGAAATTAATAAGTTGATTAAGGAGTAAGTGGGGGATTAGTTAAGGTCTTTGGATAAAGACCAAGGTGTCAAGCGTGGCAGAAAAATAAGTGATAATTGATGACTCTTAAGTCACCTTGAAAAGGTGGCAACATCTGAATTAAATATTCTATTAGACTCTTAAGTATTATCTATATGTTTTATTGTGTTTTGAAGCTTCAACTTCAGCTCCTTAATACATGAAATTGCATCTCCAAGTAGTGATGCCTTGCCCATCTTGGTCACATACGGAACAACATCTCTTAATGCATAGAACCTTTGGTTTAATTTCTATTTCCTTTCCCTCTCTGCTTCGACGTGATTCAAAGGTTCCTCCCGTCCATTTTCTAGCTTCCTTCTTCGTTTATTTGGAGTTAAAGAGTTTATCAAGAATCCAAATATTACAGACGAATATTCCCCTACTTCGATCCGTCGTTACATATTGTCGCAATTGACGTGCGTCGGAAGGATTGTCAAGAGAATCGGCTTAGGTATGTTAAGGCTATCCCTTCTTTCTTTTGGCATGGTCCAAATTATACTGAAGAAACGAGCAAATATATAGTTTCTATAAATTACTCTATTCATCGAATTAGTCGGGGAGTCTATATTCTTGATTCCCCATGAGAATTATTATTATTTTCTGTTCATGGGTCTCAAAATAATACGCAGTTGGAAAAGTTTATCCGGAAGGAATATTGAGATTATTACGTACTTTTCATGCATTTCATACATGTGCATTGACTCATGACCAGATGACGTTATACGCGTATATATGTAAATATATGTATATGGCATATGGGAAAAGGTTACGGCGTTATATAAGCACCACCACCTGATCAGCTGGTATATGATGATGATGTTGCCCACAGTGGCTGAAATATGATTCAAACGGTGTTATATACGCGTATATGTGTATGTATACTCAAACAACATTATATACGCATATATATATGTATATATATATATATATATGTATATATATATATATATATATATATGTATATATATATATATATATATATATATGGGATATTGTAAAGGTTATGGCGTTATATACGCACCACCACCTGATCAGCTGGTATACGATGATGATTTTGCCGACAGTGGCCGATATGATATGATGTGTTTCCCTTAGAGGCTGATGATGTTATGAAACATATACCTATGCACGACATGACATTCATACGCACATGCATGATGATAAAAGTGATTTATTATTTACAAAGTTATCCAGAAATACAGGTTGAGTCAATTACTCTATATCTCTTCCATGTCTCTTATGTATTTATTTATGTGCCTTACATACTCAGTACATTATTCATACCGACGTCCCTTTTGCCTGGGGACGCTGCGTTTCATGCCCGTAGGTCCTGATAGAAAGGTCGAGAGCCCTCCAAGTAGGCTATCAACTCAGCGGAAGATGTTGGTGCACTCCATTTGCTTCGGAGTTGCTCGTTTGGTTAGTATGATTTAGACACGTATTGTTTGGTAAGGCGGGACTCTGTCCCGACCTTTATGATATTTATGTACTCTTAGAGGCTTGTAGACATATGTCGTGTATATAAAGGATTGTACGTCCTGGAAGGCCTATGTTTTGAGTTTATAAAGGATTATGTTAGCCTATTAGGCCCGTATGTCATGTGTATGTAATGATGTAATAAGAAAGATATGTTATGTTGGTACTCGGTTGAGTAAGGTACTGGGTGCCCGTCGCGGCCCATCGGTTTGGGTCTTGACAAAAGTGGTATCAGAGCATTTCTCTCCTAGGGAGTCTACAAGCCGTGTCTAGTAGAGTCTTGTTTATGGGTGTGTCGTGCACCACACTTATAGGCAGGAGGCTACAGGGCATTTAGGATTGTCACTCTTTCTTCTTACTCTAGATCGTGTGGTAGAGCTCACTTATATGAATTCAAATTTCGAAATTCTATTCTACTCATAATAAGACGATACCTTTATCCGGAAAGAAGGTTGGAAAGAGAGATAGTTGAGAAAAAGCTGAGTCAGAGGAATTGAATTTTTGTATGATGCTTATGATAAGTAAATGTGAGGTTTTTAGCAGATCATGGGTGTACTGAAAGGTGTAAGCTTCTTGATAAGAAGCCTTAAGGAAAGAACGCCTATCCATCTTTATGGTGAAGGACAACGAGAGATTAAGAATGTAAGTACAAGTTTCAGTAAGTAAAAGGAGCAAGGTGAAAAAGGGTACGAGGTACCCAGTTAATGAAGGTTAACATCGTTTATAATTGAGGCAGAGAAACATAAGCTTTTTGAGTTATATTCAATAGTAACAGAGGTATATATAATTGGTCGCACCCATTGTAGATATGCCCTATGGGGGTTAATAGAAGTAGTATAAGAAGATATGATGGATGAATTTTTTGTATTAGTTGACATTTCCGAAGGATAAAGTGCTAATAGATCTCCTTGTGAGACACTCCGATGGTGAACTCTAAAATAGTTCAGCTAGATATGAGTAATACACAGATAGGCATTGGAAGCCTCGAAAGGATAAATATCATCTTAGTATGACTCACGTCCCTAGTAGAGAGATGATGTTAAGCAACCCGAAAGGCCAGTGGATGGAGCAAAGGGGAGCTAAAAACAAAAGAATGTCTTGTCGATAAGTTTTCAGAATAAAGTGATAGATAGAAATGTTAGCTGGAAAATAAGAAGAAAGTAAATGAATCAATTATGATTAAGATGTGATACATGGATGACAATGGTAGATAAAAAAAACAGTATTACAGAGTTTGTAGTCAAGTGAAGGAAAAGACAAGAAGTGACAGGCCTTGAGACAACAAAAGAGTATAGTCCATAAAGTCGTATCCTCATTTCAAGAAACAAGTTCGTGAGCAAAAGGAAAAGTTAGACCCCCAAAGTAATACAAATCAGTTGGGCATGTGAACTGGATAACTAAATATGAATTAAGGACTGAATAATTGGATAATAGTCAGTATCATTAGAATTCATATCTTTCCACGGAGTTAATAGAATAGATAAAAGAAGAAAATTCATGAGAAATTTAGAAAATGGTCATTCAGCAAGCAATGTGAGCAAAAGTTAAGCTTAAGGGACTATATGTGCCAGTTACACTAATTTCCACCATTGCGAGTGAAGAATTTTTTTATCCTTGGTACAGAAGGATTACCTCAAGGAGAGTAAAGGTCATTGATGATGCAAAAGGACACCAAAGATGGAGAGGAAAAAATGGTCTATAGGTTGGTCGTCGTAGCTCCAAGTCTTGGTACTCCCTTAAAGGGGGGAATATGGAATGATAAAGGAGAAATGCGATAAAAATGAGAAAGGGATGAGACTGCACTTATTCAAAGCCTACAGTTATACTACGACACCATAGAATTATGCAAACACGATGTCAGGGGAAGGAAGTAAGGGTTACTGTCCGAAATATTGTTGATTAATAAGGAGCCAGTGCGAGAGACAAGTTAAGACAAAGGAAATGACCCAAGAAATATTATGCGGAATATTGATACGGGAATGGGCTAATAATAAATTAGTAGTTGATTCAAGAAGATCCTAGCAATGGCTAGACAAGAGAATACAGACAAATCAACAGATCGTGCAAAATAAACATAGGGAACCCAAATATGAGGAATTCAGCCTTACAGTTATGACATCGTGATCCTTGAAAATTATCCATATAGGATTTGGGGAAGTTAAAAAGGTACCATATGAGTGTTACGGAAATAAAAGAAAGTGCCACCATGAAGACAATCAAAATATTAGTTCAGGAGTAACCCTACAAGCACAACGACGCGGAGGTAAACAACTATGGGTGATTATAGGCAAGTAAGGACATTATAAAGGTCCATAATAATCCCAAAACTTTTTGAGGGTCAAGGGTTCTCCCTAAGTACTACAACAAAATACTAGCTGAGGAAATAAGGAAGAAGGCTTCAACTTAAGCACAACAACCTAAATAGGAAATGATCGTGTAACAACAGTCTCACAACAACATTATAAGCACTCCAAAGGAAAGTGGAACCTACCGTGACTAATGGATGGGAAGTAAAAAAAAAAATAATTTAAAAGTAATATTCGAGATCATATGAGCTGTATGAAAACTTTGGCATGTGTGGGCACTAAGATAAGCTAAGTATGGACGCAACAAGGGGGAAGAAAGACCAGGAAAAGTAATAGCTTATGTTGAAAGAAAGCTAAAATGGAACAAAAGAAATTATTCGATCAATGATACAAAGTTGGTTACGTTATGAACTCACTTAAAGGTTCAGAGTTTTATACATGCAGCATATACAACCATAGAAGATTCTGGTATACGTTAAAAGAAAGAATTGAGCTTAGGTCATAAACGAAGGATTAAATTGTTAAAGGATTTTATCATGCATATTCCCCAGCGCTTATGAATGGCTAAACAAAATAACTAATACCATGAACCCCAGAGCGGAAGATAAATCAAGCTAACATAAAGGCCGATCAGGAGAAGGAGGAAACTAAAGAGTTACATCAACGAAGTAAATTAGGAATCTGATTATTGGACCCAGAAAATTATAGGCTTCATGATTAAGAACATGGAATCAGAGGTACAAAGAGAGATAGTACAGTAGCTATATTCTATAACGGCTATACAATAAAGCCAATTAGAAGAAGTACCGGCCTCATAAGAAGTCAGTATGAAACTCCTAGCGAATTGTGTATGCCCTAGAGGTACAAGTATTATGATTGAGCTTCAAGTTGTGAACGTGAATTATACCTATGTGGAAGGGAGGTCATGGAAGAGATAAAAGATGTGATGCAGGATTTTAAGGTAAGAAAGGTAAAGGTGAACAACGTACGAGTACTCAAATGCAGAAAGTGGTGAATAGTCCATATTGCGGATTAAAGGCTAGAAGTGCGAGGATCCAGTATGCAGGAATGATATCAGCATCGCCAGTGGCTTACGTTTCAGCCTATGGTTTATAAGTACCGAAAGGTCTAATTAGAGAGTAAAATAAGAGTTAGAGATGATATGATGTATCGCTTGATGTTCCATAATAACATAAGGAAATCTATAGTGCAAACAAGTTGAAGGAAGGATGCGAACAATATGAATAGATATGCGTAAGTCGCAAGCTAAAGTATAGTAGAGTGACAAGGTTTTAGGAAGACAGGAGCAAGGGTAAGAAAAGGTGAGTGAAAAGGTGACAAGAATGGATAAGTTCTTGGGATTAAGCTCATGAAAATAAGAGAGCTGATGGATTCTCTAAGTTATAGAAGGCTTAGTATATCCAGAATGAACTCAAATGAGTCTAAGACTAGTAGCACTTATAAGAGATAGAATGCTGCCCTGATAGTGGAATAAGGGCGTAATTGTGATAGATAAAGGATGACGTTTAGGCCTTCGATTAAGTAATGACTTGAAGAGGATTTCATGAATTGTAAGGGTCTAAAATACCCATATAAGGTGAATCACATTGAGATACTATGAAATACGATTATGGAAATCACTTCAAATGTTCCTCGATGCAACGTGAGCTCAAGTGATTATGTAAGGGGTTTCAAGTTATCAGTGGTAGAGTGTAGATCAATATTGAGGTGAATCAATAATGGATGGATAAAAGTCATAAAGTATGAGATGAGACTAGGCCGTCATTCTTAAGATGAACAGTAATGAGGAAACATTAAAGAACTTAGACTTATGCATATAGGATAAACAACGAGAGTAAGCCGGAATTTGGTAGTAGACCTCAACAACTATAAATCGAAGTAAGAGCTATGGTATAGTATGACCTATCTTGATATAGTAAAATCATACGGATGGATAAACGGATCTATGAAATAAGGTATAACGATATTCGTAAGCTAAACAAAGCACCGAGCGAAGAAATTTAGGATACCTATAGATGCCCAGAGGGACATCTTGTCAAGCTTTGTATATGTTTACAAAATAAGGCCTAGAGATTGGCCAAAAGCTGGAAAAAAAAGAGATAAGAGTCGCATAGGCGCACTTACAAGGTAAGAGTCGTACAGGTTGCAAGATGGAAGGTAGCAACAGTCACGAGATTGGAAGGATTCCGACTACAAATCGTGGTGTGAGAAGGAATCCTAAGGGGGGAACGCCCTGGACATTGAATTTATTCACAGAACAGTTACCTAAACGGAAAGGGAAGTTCTAAAGTATTCAGAAGACATAATTTATGAAAACAATAAGTGCATCAGTCAACATTCGAGGATGAATGTTCCAAAGGGGGAAATGATGTTACATCCCGCATTTTTGTATGTTAAAGTTTCGTCGTAAGTTAATCGACGTAAGCTCGGGAATAAGATTATTTTTGGATTATAAGTATTATGCTATTTCAAACAAGGGATAAGTAAATTCGTGAAGGTGAGAGGGTAAGAAAATAAAAAAAATGAGTTTCGTCGAAGTTTGGCTTTTTGGGATAAAATACGGCCCAAGCTAAAATACCCGGTATTTATGGACTAGTACCATACAAGGTACCGCATGGACATGATAGTAAGGTGTATAAGGTGTGTTAAAAATGAATAGCATTTTAAGTAATTTGAGATAATTCTTAATTATGCGGGTTATTGGTTAATTATTGAATTAGTGGGAAATTAATAAGTTGATTAAGGAGTAAGTGGGGGATTAATTAAGGTATAGGGATAAAGACCATGGTGTCAAGCGTGGAAGCAAAATAAGTGATAACTGATGACTCTTAAGTCACCTTGAAAAGGTGGCAACAATTGAATTAAATATTCTATTAGACTGTTAAGTCTTATCTATATGATTTACTGTATTTTGAAGCTTCAACTTCAGCTACTTAATACATGAAATTGCGTCTCCAAGTAGTGATGCCTTGCCTATCTTGGTCACATACGGAACAACATCTCTTAATGCATAGAACCTTTGGTTTAATTTCTATTTCCTTTGCCTCTCTTCTTCGACGTGATTCAAAGGTTCCTCCCGTCCATTTTCTAGCTTCGTTCTTTGTTTCTTTGGATTTAAAGAGTTTATCAAGAAGCCAAATGCTACAGACGAATATTCCCCTACTTCGATCTGTCGTTACGTGTTGTCGCAATTTACGTGCATCAGAAGGATTGTCAAGAGAATCGGCTTAGGTATGTTAAGGCTATCCCTTCTTTCTTTTGGCATGGTGCAAATTATACTGAAGAAACGAGCAAATACATAGTTTCTATAAATTAACCTATTCATAGAAATAGTAATGGTGTCTATATTCTTGATTCCCCATGAGAATTATTATTATTTTCTGTTCATGGGTCTCAAAATAATACGCAGTTGGAAAAGTTTATCCGGAAGTAATATTAAGATTATTACGTACTTTTCATGCATTTCATACATGTGCATTGACCCATGACCAGATGGCGTTATATACGCGTATATATGTAAATATATGTATATGGGATATGGGAACAGGTTACGGCGTTATATACGCACCACCACCCGATCAGCTGGTATATGATGATGATGTTGCCCACAGTGGCTGAAATATGATTCAAACGGCGTTATATACGCATATGTCTATGTATACTCAAACGGAATTATATACGCGTATATATGTATGTATATATATGTATATGGTATATGAGAAAGGTTATGGCATTATATACGCACCACCACCTGATCAGCTGGTATACGATGATGATTTTGCCCACAGTGGCCGCTATGATATGATGGGATGCCCTTAAAGGCTGATGATGTTATGAAACATATACCTATGCACGACATGACATTCATACGCATATGCATGATGCTAAAAGTGATTTATTAGCCATATAGGTTGAGCCAATTACTCTATATCACTTCCATGTCTCTTATGTATTTATTTATGTGCCTTACATACTCAGTACATTATTCGTATTGATGTCCCTTTTGCCTGGGGACACTGCATTTCATGCCCGCAGGTCCTGATAGACAGGTCGAGAGCCCTCCAATTAGGCTATCAACTCAGCGGAAGATGTTGGTGCGCTTCATTTGCTTCGGAGTTGCTCGTTTGGTTAGTATGATTTAGACACGTATTGTTTGGTAAGGCGGGACTCTGTCCCGACCTTTATGATATTTATGTACTCTTAGAGGCTTGTAGATATATGTCATGTATATAAAGGGTTGTACGGCCTGGCCAGCCTATGTTTAGAGTTTATAAAGGATTATGTTAGTCTATTAGGCCCGTATGTCATGTGTATGTAATAATGTAATAAGAAAGATACGTTACGTTGGTACTCGGTTGGGTAAGGTACCGGGTGCTCATCGCAGCCCATCGGTTTGGGTCGTGACATTACGAGTTGCGATTTGATACTCCATCGAGATTTTACTTCAGTTAGCGTTATGATTTTATCAGCCGAGATGAATTAGTGGAGGAATTTCAATTGGTATGATATATTTTCGGTATGTGATTCGGAGTTGAGGGAGAGGTCTTCGTGGTATTGTGATTCGATATGTTTGGACCGGTCTGAGTACCGTAGTGGAAATTTTATCAGGATGGTATCCTTGTGATTTGTTCATATGCTTTGCTTCTTCCTTGTTATGTTGCTTTTGGTAAATCGGTATTGATAGATAGTTGTGCCTATGGGCTTGTTTGATATTTCATTTATATGTTTCCATTTTCTTATTCAGTCATTTCGTTATGTGTTTTCTTTAGTTTAGTTTGCAGGATGTGTGCCCGGTGGTGTTAGTTGTGGTTGGTGACTCGGGTGTTTAATAATGAAGACTTCATGTTCATTGCATCATTATCAGTGTTATGGGGTTCGTGGAACAGAGTTCTTTCAGATGTGGGGCTAATTGTCAATGTCGAGTTGATTTCGGGAAGCTATTGTGATCAAAAGTGTTATATGAGCCTATGTATGATGTATTATGTTGTGTGGTCATGCATCGTGGGTGTAGTCATGAGTTGATGTAGCTGTTTGAGGCTAATGCCGGATATGGATTTAGAATCGGGTCTTTTCTAAATGAGTTGAGGGTGAGAAGTAGAGGTATGAGGCTTATCAGTGGTGATGTGAAGGCTATATTGCAGTTGTGATTGTTTCATCATGCTTTCGTGAGTTGGAGTGACGTGGGATCACCTGTGGGTATGTGTTAGAAGTGTACAATCAGTGATTGGATAAGTTTAAGATGAATCCTGGCACGTTCGAGGACGAACGTTTGTTTAAGAGGGAGAGGATGTAACGACCCAACTAACCGTTCTGAGGATTTAAGCTCTGTTCAATAGTATAAGGTCATAAGAAGCCTCACTTTGGGTATATCGACCTTTGTGCGTGGTTAGATTCAATTACCGATTAATCCGGAGTCGGATTGGGAGATAATTTTCAAATTTTGAAGCTTAAGTGAAGAAAGTTGACCACATGTTTGACTTTTGTGTAAACGGCCTTGGATTGAGATTTGGTTAATATCAATATCTTCGTATGATGATTTTGGACTTAGGCGCGTGTCCAGAATTTGATTTGGAGGTCCGTAAAGTGATTTGAGATAATTTGGTGAAAATTCGAATTTCGGCTGATAGGTGAAATTTTGATGTCGGGGTCGGAATGGAATTCAGGAAGTTGGAATAGGTTCATAGCATCATTTGTGACGTGTGCGAAAAATTTCAGGTCATTCGGATGTGGTTTGGGTTGGTTTTGGCATCGTTGGCGTATTTTTGAAGTTTAGAAATTCTAGGCTTGAATTCGAGACTTTATTCGGTGTTTTAATTTTGTTATGGGTGTTCCAAAAGTTCGACTAAGTTCATGCGTTGGATGTGACCTATTGAAGTAATTGGTTGAGGTCCTGAGGGGCTCGGGATGGTTTGGGACAGTTATCGGAACGCTTTAAGTTTGGAGATGCAGCTGACCTGCGGATAGGGGACCGCAGGTGCGAGCTTCGCAGGTGCGGTAAAGAGCACGTAGGTGCGAGGGTAAGCAGACTGGGTAGACTCCGCAGGTGCGGCCCCCGCAGGGGCGATTCTTAGGTGCAGGTGTGGGTAGGAGCGCAGGTGCGGTTTGTGTTTCGCACCCACGATTGCGCAGGTGCGGCTTGTGTTTCGCACCTGCGATTGTGCAGGTGCGGTTAAGTGGTCGCAGGTGCGGATGTCCTGGGCAGATTCATATAAATGAGGTTAGCCAGTTTCTTCACATTTTGAGCTTTGGACCTCGGTTTTGGGCGATTCCTTGAGGTTTTTCACACAAATCGAATGAGTAAGTGTTCTTCCACTAGAATTAATTATATTTCATGACTTAGTTCGTGTTTTTATCATTTAATTTGTATATTGAATTGAGGGCATTATGGGTTTTGAAAGAAAACTTCTAAAATGAAAAATCGTGATATGAAAGACCAAATGTTATCAGAATTGAATAAATTTAGTATGGGTGAAATCATATCGGAATGGGTAATCGAAATTTGTAAAATTTGTCGGGTTCCGAGGTGCGGGCCCGGGGGTCGACTTTTGGGTCAATTTTTATCATTTCGTAGAGATTGAAACTTTATTATTCGGAATAGTTCCTTATACGTTTTATGTGTATTTTGAAGTTGTTTTAGTTGATTGTAAGCCGTCCGGATGTCTTTCTGCCCGAGAAGTCTATTTTTGAGTACCGGGTTGTCGTCTTTGAGGTAAGTATCTTGCCTAACCTTGGGTGGGGAAACTACCCCTTAGGATTGAGTCTTCCTTGCTGATTGTAGTCCGAATATGGGAGGTGACGAGTGTGTACTCGTACTTATTTGCTTGTGAATGATTCCCCTTTTAGGATTCGTAGATTCTTATATTACTTGTGAATGATTTGTAATTGTTACACTTGAATCCTTGGTTGATAATTTCATTCCTTCCTGTTTAAATTAGAATTACTTATTTTTTGATTCTTCGTTGGCTATTTGCCTTTACTCGACTTAACTGAATATTCTACTTCTCTTATCATCATGCTATATTTTCTTCCTAGCTTGCCTAATTGACTATAAATAGTGTCCTCTAGCCTTATAGTTGACTAGCCGTAGTTGGAACATCTATTTGTTGGAGTCAAGCATGCCCGTGAGTCTTACATTGTGATTTATATGACTATTCCCTTAAGTGACACTTAGGTCTAATTGCTAGACATTTATGTTATTGGTATTTACTTGAAGTTGCCTATTATTGGGCCTTTTGTTTAGGCTGAGTGTTATTCCGTGAAGTTAACTGTTTAGGTGAGATTGGTTATAGTTGTTTCCCTTGTCGGGATGTTATGGTTTCTGTTACTGTCTATGCTGTTAATGATATGGTTTGTATTGTTGACTCCCTTGTTGGGATGTGATGGTTCCTATTACTGTTTATGCCGTTAATGATATTGTTGTACAGTTGAATCCCTTGCCGGGATGTTGTGGTTTTTATTACGGGTTATGTTGTTAATGATATTGTTGTACAGTTGAATCCCTTGCCGGGATGTTGTGGTTTTTATTACGGGTTATGTTGTTAATGATATTGTTTGTATTGTTGACTCCCTTGTCGAGATGTGGTTGTTTATGGGTCATATTGTTGGTTTTTCCTTGCCAAACTGTTGTTCTTGATATTGTTTGGGTGAGGAAGAGTGTAAAGCATGAAGGGTAATGTCGTGTATTGTGAGGATGAGAGTAATAAAGCATGAAGGGTGATGTCGTGCCATGTTATGATATTTAAAATCACTAAGGGTGATGCCATGCCATGATATGAGAGATAATGCACGAAGGATAATGATGTGTCATGATATTGTGAGGTAAAAGCACGAAGGGTGATGTCGTGCCATGATATAAGAGATAATGCACGAAGGATAATGTCGTGCCATGATATTGTGAGGTAAAAGCACGAAGGGTGATGTCGTGCACTTGTTTTGGTGAGAATGAGAGTAAAGCACGAAGGGTGATGTCGTGCACTTGTTTTGGTGAGGATGCGCGTAAAAGCACGAAGGGTGATGCCGTGCATTTGTCTTTGCATTTTATTTCGTTGTTCTAAATTTGGATATTCCTACTGCTCTGTTACTGCATTTAATGGCAAGATTTGATATTTCTCCTGTACGACATGGTAATTTCTGAGTTACGGACTGAGTTCCGATGGATAAATCTTGAGGAGATTCTGATCAAGGGATTTTATTGAAAAGTGTTATGAAAAAGCAATGGTTTGAAATGATTATACTTCAATGACTTTTATATCGAAGGTATATTTGAAAAGCACTAGTCTTGCCTAAAATGAGATTTGGAAGTCATTTATTGGGAAAGCATCTTTGAGAAGTTTCGTAGTGTGAAAGAACCTATGTTTTATGTAATTCTCTCTATTAAATATACTTATATCTACTTTTGGAGAAAACATGTTTTCAAAGGAAACTCTTCCATACTAAAATAATTTTTATTTGCAAAAGTTTTTCAGATGAACTGTTGTTTAAAGATTTCCACCAGTATATGAATTTTAGTGGCTAAGGCCCGACGTGAACAAACCGATGTGGAGTTGAGTTATTGGTGTTCTCTATTGTATTGTGTTTCCTTTCGGTTTAGCTTGTTTTATTATCCATATTTCTGGGTAATTTTGTGCTGTTTCGTGATTGACTTCGGTAATCGCCTTCCGCATTATATTGGCATTGTTGTAAATTATTCTGTGAAGCCTTAGATAGATGTAATGTCCGGTCATTTCTACATTCATGTTATTTATCTTGTTGACCAGTGGTGTCTTGACTAGTCCTCGTCACTACTCCACCGAGGTTAGTCTTGATACTTACTGGGCACCGCTGTGTTGTGCTCATACTACACTTCTGCACATTTTTGTCTGCAGATCCAGGTATATATATTACAGTAGCTGTGTGGATGGTTGCCGAGGAGACTCAAGATAACCTGCTGCTGCGTTCGCAGGCGTCAGAGTCACCTTCTTTGTATTTATTATTCATACACTGTTGTATATATTTTCAAATAGTTGTACTTAGAAGTTGTAGAAGATTCGTAGAGCTTATGACTTGTACTACCGGTTTTCGGAAAGTTCGTACATTATGTTGAGATTCTATATCAAGACTGTTAGTTTTTCTTTATTTATTGTTGTTATACAGTAACTGCTAGGCTTACCTAGTCCCTAAGACTAGGTGCCATCACGATACCCAACGGAGGAAATTTGGGTTGTGACATTAATATAGGCTCTTGTTGTCGTAAAATCTATGTATTTGAAGTAAGTAAATTAGTTTCTTTTCAAAAATTTCATTTGGTATATTAACAAAAATTTTTCCATTTAATTACAATCCCATATTATCATAATCTCCACACAAAAAAAACCCTATAAATACAACCATTTCTTCTTCATTTTCTTCACACAAATTCATCATCTTTTCTTCTTTTTGATGATCCTAATATTTGTGTTCCGAGTAGGATTCTTCTTCGCCAGAAGTTCCTCTCGTGGTTCTTAATGCAAATCTTAGATTATTTATATGTGTCCATATATTTTCAAAAGGTTATGATTAATTAGTTTTTAACTTTGTCAATATTTATGTTAAATAAGTTGAGAAGTATATCATAAAAATGATCGTTTTAATTTGCAAAGGAAAAAAATGGTGGCTTTTTTAGGGATATTTACGGTGCAGGCTTTCGGATATTTATTATTTTCAATTAAAACCATCCACCCGAGCTTTCACTATCGCAATGGATTTTTGTCTCAACTTCTTCAACATTGTGTTTCTTTTTCTTTATTTTTTAATTAATTTATTTTCTTTTTAAATAAGAGAAAATTATAAAAGAAGTCTAAGCGATTTGAAAATAAAGATGTACACATAACATTAATTTAGCTATGATAGTATTCAGAAGCACGAGACAAGACCTCTGGAGAAGCAGAATCCAACTCGATTTTTTCCTTTCTATATTTTACGTACCTCACAACATTGCCACTAACATCTTTTTATATGGGATTTAAGGCATGTATACTGTAAATGTAAAAAAAAATTATACTATCAATAATTTAATTGATTATCGTAAAATTATTAGTATTCTATTTTGCAGGTACCGTCGGATCTATATTAAGATTTGCCTATTATAATAGATCAAATTAAGCGAGGAATGAAGCGAGCATATTTTGACTCAAATATCTATCTGTTAACCACAATTTTTTTTTTTGCTTAGGTCGATGATTATACAACAACAACAAATAATTATTAGTAAATAAAAGAACAACTGTTATTTGTAATATTTTGGCTCGTTTTGAGAACCTTTTTGCTCTTAGGAGAGGAACTCTACTATCTGTAATGACCCTCTGTAATTATTATTACTATTAATAAGTTTTAACCACACACACATACAAAAAAGTTCAGATGTAAAGGAAAGAAACGCAAAATTATAGTTCTATTTGTTTTAGCCAAATAATCTGTTTAATTTTATTCTTTTTCACTTCGTAAGCATCCGGTTAACAGCTTGTTTGGATGGTTGTTATGTATTGTTTCATAATGTTCGTATAGTATTGTATTGTATTATACAGTATCGTTTTGATATATACAATGTTTGGATATATTGTATCATTTTTTGTTGTCTCATAATGTCATGCGCCAATAATATTAAAAATCTAAACCTGCAATATTATAAAGAAAAAATAAGGTGCGAGGTAGAATTATTACATAAAAATGTAGGGTAAATGATAAAATAGCATTATTTAATAATATGGAAGGGCAAGATGAGATAGAAAAAAAAAAGGGAACGACGCGACCACACCAAATCGGTTGTTCCATAAAGTGGCATTTTTCATCATCACGTAATGATGGATTTAACGATACGATGTATATAATAAAATTTAAGTAACAATCAAAATAAATATTGTATTTAAAGTAACAATACGATACAATACAACAGGTAAACTATCCAAATTGTAAGATGTTATGTGTGTGTTATTTGGTTTTAGTTCACTTTTTTTCTTTCTTTTATGGAAAATAAAATATTTAATTTTCTTTCTCAGAGATTATTAACCATAACGCACACATAAAACCTAGTCTATAACAAGGTAAAATGCATTAATTACTTACTTAAAACACTTCATTCAGAAAGATGCTTTAATAGTTTGGTCATCCGTTTGGACGAGAATGTGAGTTTTCCTTATTATGGGAAAGCCGCTAGCTCCCTCATACTCTTCTTTCCGATTTTGCATCGCTATTACCGTACATGTATATCGGGTACATCTGGGTTGGTGGAAATTAGATCTGCGTGTCAAAGAAGATCTCCGTTATTGAGTCCCTTCTAAACAGGCTCAGAATATGAGCAGCGTATCAGGGAATTTTCTTCTTAATTTAAACAAAGGCGGCATTTTATTGACAATATCAAGTTGTTGCTGTTGCAAATTTTCATTTTGTCCAAATTGCCAAGCAAAAGGGTATGTGTACTAATTATACATAAGTTGAAAAATACTACTACCAAACAAGAAATTACTAATATCAAAATTAGAAAAAACTTAGAATACTTTATTTTGCTAATTTACAAAACGTCCTAGACTTGATACTGATAAAATGATCAAAAATATATTTCCGCTGCCGGGTTCGAACCCGGATTCTTTCAAATTGAGAAGGAATTAACCGGTACTACAGCGGATCAAGTTGTTAATAATTTTCAACTTAATTTATGACTATATCCATAAGGTTTATTTCCTTTTCATCCTCAACTATACCATCACCTAATATATAAGAAAATATCTCAATTGTTTGTGGTATTGAATAAAATAAAATATTATGAACGATAAAGCAATCTTATAGAAATTTAAATCATACGGATGAAAAATCGAAATTGTGAAAGTACGAGGGGTGCGAGATCAAATAAATATTTTCTTAAGAAATAATAGAAACACGTAGAAATGTAGATTTGATGAAACTTCCTAGCTAGAACACACGACAATATAGATAGCTTTGGAGTATACACAAAAGAAAGATGACAGTTTAAATTTGGAATTATGGGCACACCAAAACTATAACTGTATAAATCTTCTTATATATGATGATGAATACATGGCAAAATGGTAATGATAATTTATGTTTGTACGATTCTTCAAAAACGTTATCGTATTCGTGTCGAATTCTAATTATGGGCACATCAAGACTATCATGTTTTGTTACAACGACTGTTGCCTATTGCTATTCGTGGATTTGTATATAAAGATGTCTCTTCAGCATTGATTGAGTTAGGAGATTTCTTTCAACAATTATGTTGCAAGACTTTGAGAAAAGATGACTTAGAACAACTAGAAAATGATATAATTTTAATATTGTGTAAGCTTGAGATGATCTTTCCACCTGGTTTCTTTGATGTTATGGTACATTTGGCTGTGCATTTACCAAGAGAGGCTATGTATGGGGGACTAGTAAAATATAGTTGGATGTACAAAATTGAAATATTTTTGTGCAAGCTTAAGCGTTATGTGAGAAACAAGGCACGACCAGAAGGTTCTATTACAGAAGGCTATCTTATTGATGAATGTTTGACATTTTTCTCTATGTATCTTACTGGCATCGAAACTAGATTTAATCGTGAAGATCGAAATGATGATGGATCCGGTAACAAAGATGAACTTGTTCTGGATATATTCTCAAAGAGTGTTAGACCATTTGGAGATGAAAACTATGATACCATACCACAAAAAGATTTCGATATGGCTTGGTGGTATGTGTTGAATAATTGCGAATAAGTAGAACCTTTTCTTCAGTATGTTATTTTTCTATCTATTGTTATTTTTCTGTTTTAAATAATTTATAAGTAATTTATATTTTGCATACAGGTAGCATAAAGAAGAGTTGATGAAGCAAGTTGTTGCGAATATAGAAGAGAAACATAGAGAACAATATCCTTTATGGTTCAAAAGGAAAGTAAGTAACTTTTTAAGATAAGAATCATCTTAATGTGTTTAAATTCTAAATTGTTTTCCTCTTTACTAATTAAAAGTAATAATCTTTTCATTGTAGATTATGCAATTATATAATAAGAAAAAGTTATTGTCTATCAATCAGTTATATCCTTTGGAAGTAGGACCTGATGTGCTTGGAAGAACATATAATGGGTGTACTGTAAATGGTGTTAGGTACCATATTCAAAGACGCGATGAACTACGTAAAAGTCAAAATTGCGGTCTAGTTATTGAAGGCTATCACAAAAATGAGGTGATTGTTTTTATGGTATTATAACTTGCATGATTGAGTTAGAGTATCTTAATGGCAATCGATTTCTGCTATTTAAATGCAAGTGGTTTGATCTTCGCAAAAAGACAGGGATGCAAAAAGATAAAAATATGACGAGCATCAATGTTAATAGATTTTGGTATAAACATGATTCTTTGGTACTATATACTCAAGCAAGGCAGGTATTTTATATTGATGATCTGAAATTGGGAGAAAATTGACGAATTGTCCTAAAATTTCAAGATAGACACTTATATGATGTGCCAGAGATGCAAAATTCAGACATAGGAAATGGCAAAACAAATGATGAAGTATATCAAGATGTTTCACTTGAAAATAATTCAATTGTCAATGATATGGATAATATGTTGAGTCAACTACATAGAGATGATGTTGATTCGGTTACCCTAGATGCAACTGTAACCGAATTGGAGGCTCAGACAAAAATGAAGTTGGTTATGACGAAGAAAATTCTGACGAAGAGGATGACACAATGGTAGAGTACATCAGTGATCATGAGGAGAATGAGGGGAATGAAGGTAGTAATAGTACTAATGACGATAAAGTCGATATCACAGATGATGATGACAACATTGGTTTTATGATGTAACCTCATAATAGTAAGGTCTGTAACCTGCTGGGTATGCATATTGTTTTAATATATTATGTTGGCGATAGGGCGAATAAGAGGTTTTAAATAATTAGGCCATATATAGATGCCTTGAGGTAATATCCGCCTGTGTAGGTCTCTCTGTCCTCTATTTATTTTACTTTATTAAATTTCTAAAGCAGATTCTCCTTTTGTTTTCTCTTAAATGTTAACTTTATTACTTAGTTTCTTTGTTTAGGTGCTTTGGTAAACCTCAAGAAGCTCAATCTTTCTGTTTTTCCACAGGCTTCACTCCAGAATTTGACCGTATTCTTTGATAGGCTGCCCTAGTCGATTTGCTTCCATTTTCTGTATATACTAATGCCATGTCTCCGTCCTGTGTATTTTTAAATTGCATGATAATCAGATGAAAAAGAAGGATCATGTGGCATGTGGGCTTTGTTGCATACAATTGTTTATGAATTCTTCTTCTAAAAAAGAAGCTATAAGATACTTGGAGAACACCAAGGTCAGTCCATTTTAAGAATTTGTTCTGCTGCACATCTGCTTTATAGATGGTGTTTATAGTCATCAATAAATTATTGGTTTTATAGAGTTGTGCTCTATTTTATCTGTCCTAGTTGTCAAACCAAGTTTAGATGCTTAGGGAAGCCAAAAGATACTGGCAAGGTGCACTTTTATAAGCTGCGTGTGCAAGGAATTACACAAATGCTGGGTATGCATCTTTTTTTAATATATTATGTTGGCGATAGAGCGAATGAGAGGTTTTAAATAATTAGGCCGCTTATGGATGTCTTGAGGTAATATCCACCTGTGTAGGTATCTCTGTCCTCTGTTTATTCTACTTTAAATTTCTAAAGCAGATTCTCCTTGTATTTTCTCTCAAGGGTGTGTTTGGTATAAAGGAAAATATTTTCTACAAATAGTAATCTTATTCATTTTCTGGTGTTTGGTACGCAAATCAAAGAAAATATTTTCTCATGTAGTAATATTTTGGTATTCACTTTCTTTTTAGATATAACCCTTATTCAATCATCACTAGAAAGAATCTTCGCAAAATTTTGATAAATATATTGCTACATTTATGTTAAATCACTTATTTGTGGTGTTGTATGTAAGGATATTTATTTCTCTGAGATTCTTTTTGGTGAATAATATGGTCTGTCACATGATAATTTATTTTCAGGCTAGGGAAAAAGAAAAAGAAGCAATAACTTTGGTTTGAGTGACATTTGCAGAAAAGAGATGGAAGAGGCCTCTCTGCCAAATGAGACAACATCATTGAAATTCTTGTTCTCTATCTTATTTTGTTAGAATACAACTTAGAAGTAGGCATATGACTCTTGTTAGCTCTAACTGTTGCAATGGATCTTGTGAACTCCTTATGTTCAGATGCCTTTTATTAGCCATGTATACGATAAAGTATTTGCAGGCTTGTTGAGACACTTGATGGTTTTGACAACTTAATTTTTAACTTTTTTTTATTTACCGTATTGTGATGTTTTTAGGTCTTTCATTTATTTTATCACATGATATGTCAACAATTAGTTTAATTATCTTACAAGAGTTGTGTAATATAAATTGTTACCTGTAGTAATGCAGAATATATTAGGTGTAGTAAGCCTCTGCACTTATAGATACTTACGACTGCAGTAATTAGTCTTAGTGATAAAGTGTCTCGCAAGTAGGTAGGGCCTTTATTTTTGAACCAGAGTGACCAAGTCTAGAAGATCCCTTTATACAAAGAAATAATTTTGTTCTTATTAGATAACCCTTTGCTAAAGAAAGCTCCAATATGAAGTATCAATCACCTATGAAAACTCATTGGAGAAGTCTAAAAAGGCAAGAATAGGTGCTGGAACGATGGCTATTTTCAGCCCTTCGAAAGCTGTAGAAGCTACAAAGGTCCAACTAAAACTATCCTCTTTGAGGAGATAATGTGAAGGTATGTTAATGATTCTATAACCTTTAATGAATCTCCTATAACATCTTACCAAACCAAGAAAATCTCTGAATCCCTTAAGTGTAGTTGGCTGAGACCAATTTAACACTAACTTCACCTTTTATTTGACAGTTGAGGTATTATGTTGGACTCCATATGCTCGAATTATGTTATAAATATAAGTCCATATATAGACTGCTTTCATCTAAACAATATGAAATTTTGTAGCACCAAGTGTTCCTTGGGTTCTATTAAATTTTAATTTGGTTTTTTGGTTTTATATTTTCTAAAGTAAGATATGGCAATTGAATCAAAATGAGTATAGTTTTAATTTGATTTCTTTCATTTGCAGGTCATATAGACTTCATAATAAACTTTATAAAATGGGATTCAAGTTTCTCGAACTTGATAATTTTTCAAGATGGGTGCTTCAGTTATAAGGTTAATTAGTCCGAAAGTAACTTTTTGTATCATATATGAACAAAACTATGTTTTAGTTTTTTACTATGAATCTTTTTTGTCCCCAACAATTGTACTATTCAACTACAAAATTCAAGTCGTAACCATTTAAAAATCATATTTTTCGTGACAAAAATTTTGTTGTGACTAAATTGTAGGTTAAACAGAGATAATTAAATAACTGTCACTAATTGTTTGAACTATTAGTGACAAAAACTAATGTCATAATAAATTAGAACTTTTGTAGCTAATGTTTACCATGTTTAACTACAAATTTTATTTTGTCACTATTGTAATAACACATTTTTGTGACAAAATTTTTTCGTGTCCAGAGTTTTACAAATTTTAAGACAAATTATGATTTGTCACAAATTAGATAAGTCATTAGTGACAAAATAATATGTCACCAATTGTATAAAATTCGTGGCTAATGTTATTAAATAATGGTGCCAAGTTATTTTTTGGTGGAAAACTTTAGTGGACAAAACTTTTGCTACGAAATTTTATGTTTTGTCACTAAAAGTATGCGGATTATGTATCTAAACACGAAACATAATTTTCTTCACGAAAAGTGAATAATTAGTGATGAATTTTGTGTCGTGGCTAAAAGTTTTGTAGCTAAATATCACATTTGTTGTAGTGTAGGACCTATGGGTAGCATCAAACTGGCGTGGGGGTGAAACGGAGGCCAGGAGAGGGTGAGAGGACATAGCTTCCGGCGAGGGAGGTGGCCCGAGAGGATGGATAGAGTCCATCGGAGAGGAGGGAGACCAGAAGGTTCTAGAGAGAACCAGAGATAGAGATAGAGAGAGAGAGAGATAGAGAGAGAGAGATGTTTGAACGGGGAGTGAATGAGGGGAAATGGGGTAGTCGTCTAGGACTAATTAAGGTAAGAGTGAACCTGGACCGTTGATCTAATTTGATCAACGGTCCAAATTACACACAGGATTGGGTCGGGTAGGCTTAGAGATTGGGCCTGGGTATTGGGCTAAATTAAATGGGTTAGGACCAGAATAAATATAGGCTATATTTTAAATAAAAAATGGGTACTCTTTAAATACCCAATTAAATAGGTAAATAATTAATAAAAATAGCTAATGATTACATGAAAAATGAAATTAAGGCTAAATAGGTGAAATTAAGGTAATTAGTAGTATTTAAAATATAAAATGACTAATTATTGAATTAAAATAGCATAAAAATGTATAATTATGCTATAATTATAGCAAAATAATGACAAATTGGCTAATTTATGAAATTATTAAATCCTAATAGGATTAAAAATGATATATTGAGCTAAGAAATATTACGAAATTATTTTTAATGCAATTTATGAGTAAATATTGGATATAAAAGTTGTCACGATCCAAATTACCCTCCGTTGGGTATCGTGATGGCACCTAGTCCAAAGGACTAGGTAAGCCTAACATTCTGTAACGACCTGGTCTGTCGTTACGTAGAAATTGCATTATTATTGTTGGCATTGACTTGTCATGGATTGGTTATTCTATTATTGATGTGTTAGAGTTGATATTCCTGAAATCGGAATGGTTAAATGAGAATTCAGTAACTTAGTCTTTAAGAGATAGCCTTATAATGAAAAAAGTCAATTGAGAGTTGACTTATTGGGAAATGACCTAGGAATGCGGATTTTATGGCTCGAATAGTTTCGTTAGGTGATTTGGGACGTAGGAGTGTGTTCAGAATATTTTTGTGATGTCCGGTGTAGGATTAGGCTTGAATTGGCGAAAGTTAGTTTTTGACGATTTCCGGTCGGCAGTGGAAAATAGGATATTGGGGTCGGAATGGAATTCCGACAGTTGGAACAGGTTCGTAATATCATTTTGGATATGTCTGCAAAATTTCAGGTTAATCAGAGTTGTTTTGGGTAGTTTCGGCGTCGTTGGAGGATTTTAGAAATTTCATAGTTCTTAGGCTTGAATTTGATGTGATTCTGGTATTTTGATGTTATGTTTGATGTTTCGGACGCTCGACTAAGTTTGAATGATCATATATGAGGTGTTGGTATGTTTGGTTGGGGTCCCGAGGGGCCCGAGATGGTTTCAGATGGTCAACGGGGAGTTTGGAATGATTTTGTCACTGCTGAGGTTCTGTTACCGGTGTTTTCGCACCTGAAGATGGGGAGCTGCAGGTGCGATCCCGCAGGAGCGGACGTGGCACCGCAGGTGCGGAAGTTGGTCAAGTGAGGGGATTTCCGCAGGTGTGAGGTAATTGCCGCACCTACGAGGCCGCAGGTGCGGGAGGTCAATCGCAGGTGCGGGATTTGAGGCCTTAGGTTTTTTTCGCAGGTGTGACCTGGGATCTGCAGGTGCGTGTAAGTGGTCGCAGGTGCGGACCCACTGGACAGAAGGTATAAAAACGTGTCTTCACGAATTTTAGCCATTTTCTCAATATTTCATCCGAGTTTGAAGCTTTTGGAAGGGTTTGGAAGAGGGAATTCGATATTTCTTCGTCAAGGTAAGATTTTTGGACTCTAAACTCGTTTATATGTGATTAAAGGTCGGATTTATGGTGGAAATTAGGGGAAAATCGGTGCAAATTTGGGTGATTAGGGCTTGGGATTAATAATATTTAAAATGGTAATTTGAGGGGTCATTTGGACTCCGAATTTAGTGTTCTTTATATGTACGGACTCATGAAATGAGGAAGAACAGTTTGGTATAAAAATTTCTGAGTTTCGGGACGTGGTCTTGGGGGTCAGGTTTGACCAATTTCGGGATTTTTGAGTATTTTTGATACATTTCGATTGGGATTAGGTCCCTAGCATATTATAATGATACACATCTAATTGTTGGTAGATTTGGAGCACTCGGAGGCCGAGATTAGAGGCAAGGGCACTGCGGAGTAGTGTATTAGCCGGTTTGAGGTAAGTAACGCTTCCAAACTTGGAACTGAGGGTTCGAAACCCCAGACTATTTGATATTTGTTGTTAAATAAGGTGACGCACTTTCCAAGTAACGGGCATGCGGGCGTTTTCGAATATTTGTAGCCTGGCTCATCCCATGGCATCGTCTACTGGTTATCTCAGATTGATATTGTACTGTGAAGGTGGTAATTACCTTGAACGAAATAGAAATCATGCTAAGTATAAATGTTAAGGCTTCACGCCGATGTGTTTAGATCGGAATGGTCGATTATTGCTTTCTCTATCTGTGATTATTGCTTTCATGTACTCAGTCCTGCTATAGTATATGTTTCATGCCTCAGTCTCGTACGTTGCTAGTTTATTCTATATTATCATTGGTTTGAACTGATTTTTCATATGTTAAAGCATTGTGAGTGAGAGTGGAAGGTACTGACAGAGTGAGGCTTGGAGCATGGTTTTGAGACAGTTATGAGGTCGGACTGCACACCGCAACGATCCAGAAATCATGCCTTCATTGGCTTGATATAGCGCTTGGGCCGAAAGGAGCCCCTCCGGAGTCTATACACCCCCAGTTAGCGCACAGATATTCCGGAGATGGATTTCTCCGTGGTTATTATGTTCCGGAGATGGATTTCTCCGTGGTTATTATGTTCCGGAGATGGATTTCTCCGTGGTTGTTATGTTCCGGAGATGGATTTCTCCGTGGGGGCTGGATCAGCCTTTTTCCTCAGTACTTAGTGACTGTGTCACTTGTGTTTATGTAATATCCGGGATGGACTTCCCTGGGCCTGAAGGCCGTATTCTAGTACTGAGCGGACCACCTTATGAGAGCTTGATTAATGAGTGCACATCATTCTTGATTCTATATGAATTTATGCTAGTATGCAGAGTTACAAACATATATTGATGCATCGTGTTTATTTCCTGATATATTACTGTCATGTCCAATTTATATACTGTTGTTCGAATTATTGGAGGTTTAGTCCATCACTACCTCTCAGCCCGTTGTTTGGTTTCGTTACTACTGAGTTGGTGTACTCACGTTACCCCCTGCACCTTGTGTGCAGATCCAGGTACAAAGGAATTCAGCTCGGGTCAGTGAGCACAACAGTTTCATCAGAGTTGACGAGGTAGCAGTTGGCGACCGTGATCTCGTCTTCTCTTTCCTTTCTACCTGTCGTATTTTTTTTCAGACTATGTTAGTCATTTCTTTTGGTTGTATTAAGTATTAGACACTCATGACTGTGTGACACTGGATCCGAGGTTAGTAGGATTTGGTCTTTTGATTTCATAAATTGGTTTTCCCAAATATATTGGATTTATTATTATTATTATTGATTTCAGACTTGTTAAAAAAGGGCGTTATATGGGAAATTGTATTTAGTTAGATAAAATGGGTGGCATTCCTGGTTCCACGACAGGCGCCATCACGACTCCGAAAATGGGTCGTGAAACATTTCTGAACAACAATAATAATAACGGAATTATAACAGTCTCGATATAGAAATCTTGACAGAGTTTACAATTTCCAAAAACTCGGTATATACAAGTCATAAGATCTACAGCATCTTTCAACCGAATCTAAATACAACTGACTAGAAATAATAAGTACAGTTGACATAAACAGGAAGGTGATTCCGAAGCCTGCGAACGCAACAACAGGTTACCTTGAGTCTCCTCCGCAACGATCCGCGCAACTACTAACAATAATTACCTGGATCTGTACACCAAAAATGTCCAGAAGTGGTATGAGCACACCACAACAGTGCCCAGTAAGTATCAAAACTAACCTCGGTGAAGTAGTGACGAGGACTAGTCAAGACACCACTGGTCTAATAAGTAAAAAGACATAAATGTACAAATGACCGAGACATAATATCTACCTATATATTTTTCGATATAATTAACGGTACGATCGAATAATACGGAAGAAAAATTCAATAATTACGATCAACGGACAGCATAATAGAAATACGCAAAGAGAATGGAAAGAATGCAAGCCAAATGTCGGGAACAACAACCCAATAAAACACTAGCAACTCAGCACTGCATCTATTTATTCAGGTCAGTCCTTAGCCAATAAACTCAATAAAACTGGTCAAATCTTCGAGTGAAAACCTTTAAATCGTGAGTTTATTTTGAAAGCTTTAAAGATATAATCATTTCGGAATATAGAAATTTCTTCTTTGAAACATACTTTCTCTGAATGTACATTTATATATTTTTATTAAGATAAATCATTAAAACATAGTCTCTTCAAAATACGTGGTGTTCAAATATACTTTCCCAAATACTGCTCTTCCAAATATCAATTTTCTGCAAGACAAATACTTTTCAAATATACTTTCGAAATAGAAGTCCTTCAGACATAACT
>ML318426.1:0-55503 GCA_005239505.1 Nicotiana paniculata
CACTCAGTTAGACACTCTCAACATGCCACTCGGGCCATCATTATACCGGGTTCTCGACCCAAACAATGTTTTATTTTTCAAGAAATAGTAGCAAAATACTCTGAGTGTCAAAACAATTATCAAGGAAAGACTGAGTGAAAATCACAACATATCAAGTGAGGAAAATAGTAAAATCATCCCTCAAGGGGTAAACGGATCGGCACTAGGCCCCAAACATGGCTTGCAGCCCAAATTATATCAAATTATATCAATACTATTAAACATAGGCTTTAAAATCCGGTTCGCAACTAATAGTTTCCTAAAAAGGAATAATATTTCCAAATTTCCAGTCTTTGCATTCCAAAATCCGTGAAAGGATGCAACGTCGGGGGTTTTATACCCTCAAGACAGGATTTAAAGACATTACTTACCTCAAACTAGCCCTAAAAGCTACTCTGCAACCCGCTTGACTCTCGAATCAACTTCCGAGCGCTCCAAATCTACCAAGTTCAGATTTTTATCATCAAATTATGCTTAAGGAATGAATTCCAATTGAAAAGTACCAAATTTAGCATAAAATCCGAATTTAGCCAAAACCCGACCCCCATGCCCACGTCTCGAAACTCTAAAATTTTTATACCAAAGTGTTCTTCATAATCTCATGAGTCTGTACATATAAAGAATGCTAAAATCGGAGTTCGTTTGACCCCTCAAATCGATCCCTAAAGGTCTCAAAATCTCAAGCCATAACCCCCTATTTTCTACTGATTTTCATGAATTAAACACTGATATTATGTTCCTTAATCACCTATAATCGAGTTTTAAGGTCCAAAATCCTTACCTCAATGAAGCACAATGATTTCCTCTCTTCAAAATCGCCTCCAAGCTCTATTACCGTTAAAAAAATGGTGAAAAAGGGGTTAATGGTCGCGGAGGATTTAATTATATACTGCCCAGTTCCTTATTCATCGCGATCGCGAGACCCACATCGCGATCGTGATTCACTAATCCTTAGCTCTTCCCAAATATACTCTCCGCGATCGCAACAAAGCCCACGGGATTGCAGTTCCTTATTAACCGAACGTACGCAATCGCGAACCATCGACCGTGTTCACAAAGAACAACGCATGACCCCAGACTCAAGCTTGCCAACCCTACGCGATCGCGACCTGACATAACGCGATCGCAAATGAACAACCCCCAAAGCGACGCGATCGCAGACCGACCTCCGGGATCGCACTGAGAAATTTCCTCCTGGCCTCACTCCACCCTACGCGATTGCGTCTCTGACCTTGCAATCGCGATGCAAAAAACGCTGTTGTGCTAACACCAGAAAAACAACAGACTTTTCCAAAGCCAAAATGCCCGTTAATCATCCAAAATCAACCCTGAGCCCCTCGGGACGCTAACCAAATTTACCAGCACATCATAAATGATCATTCAAGCTTAGTTGCACTCTCGGAACACCAAAAATAACATCTAAAATCCAAAATCACATCGGATTCAAGCCTAAGGACTTTGAAATTTCTAAAATCCACCAACGATGCCGATACTATCCAAAACAACTCCGATTGACCTGAAATTTTGCAGACATATCCAAAATGACATTACGAATCTGTTCCAACTTTTGGAATTCCATTCTGACCCCGATAGCCTATTTTCCACTGTCGATCGGAAATCACCAAAAACTAACTTTCACCAATTCAAGCCTAATTCTACACCGGACATCACAAAAATATTCTGAACACACTCCTAAGTCCCAAATCACCTAACAAAGCTATCTGAACCATAAAATCCGCATTCCGAGGTCATTTACTATAAGTCAACTCTCAGTTGACTTTTCCAACTATAAGGCTATTTCTAAAGACTAAGTGACTAAATTCTCACTACAACCATTCCGATTCCTAGCCTACCAACTCTAACACATCAATAACAGTAATACAAACCTATGAAAAGGCAATAACAGTAATTATAATGCAGGTTCTACATAACGAACGATCGGGTCGTTACATTCTCCACATGTTAAACAAACGTTCGTCCTCGAACAGGTCTAGAAACGTACCTGGAGTCTCAAACAAGTGAGGATATTTGCTCTGCATCTCTCGCTCGGTCTCCCATGTAGCCTCCTCCACTGGCTGACCTCTCCACTGTACTTTCATTGAAGCTATATTCTTAGACCTCAACTTTCTGACCTGACGATCCAAAATTGCTACTGGCTCTACCTCATATGACATATCACCCTCGAACTGAACTGTGCTGAGGTCTAACACATGAGACGGGTCACCAACATACTTCCTGAGCATCGACACGTGAAATACTGGATGAACACTCGATAGGCTGGGGGGCAAGGCAAGTCTATAAGCCACCTCTCCAACCTTCTGAAGTACCTCAAAAGGACCAATAAATCGTGGGCTCAGCTTTCATCTCTTTCCGAACCTCATAACACCTTTCATAGGTGATACTTTCAGCAGTACCTTATCACCTTCCATAAAAGACACATCTCTCCGCATAGCTCTTCTGCCTAGACTGCACCGTGCGAAGTCGCTTCTGAATCAACTTCACTTTCTCCAACGCATCCTGAATCAAATCTGTGCCCAATAACTTAGCCTCACCAGGCTCGAACCAACCAACCGTATATCTACACCTCCTACCACATAAAGCCTCATACGAGACCATCTGAATACTGTACTGTTAGCTGTTATTATATGCAAACTCTGCTAGTGGCAGAAACTGATCCCATGAACCACCAGAATCAATCACACAAGCCCGTGACATATCCTCCAAAATCTGAATAGTCCGTTCCGACTGCCCGTCGGTCTGAGGATGAAATGCAGTTCTTAACTCTACATCAGTACCCATACCTCTCTGTACGACCCTCCAAAACTGAGATGTGAACTGAGTGCCTCTGTCAGAAATAATAGAAACCAGAACTCCATGCAATCGGACAATCTCCTTAATGTAAATACCAGCTAATCGCTCTGAAGTATAAGAAGTACCAACATGAATGAAGTGCGCGGACTTGGTCAATCTATCCACAATGACCCAAATAGCATCAAAACCCTTCGAAGCCGTGGAAGCCCAACTACAAAGTCCATAGTAATCCGCTCCCACTTCCACTCCGAAATATCTAACCTCTGAAGTAATCCACCTGGTATCTGGTGCTCATACTTGAGTTGCTGGCAGTTGATACACCGTGCTACATACTCAACAATATCTCTCTTCATCCGCCTCCACCAATACTGCTGTCTTAGATCCTGATACATCTTCGCGGCACCCGGATGAATGGAATACCACGAGCTGTGAGCCTCTGAAGTAATCCTCCTGGTCTCTGGTGCTCATACTTGAGTTGCTGGCAGTTGAGACACCGTGATACATACTCAACAATATCTCTCTTCATCCACCTCCACCAATACTGCTGTCTCAGATCCTAATACATCTTCGCGGCACCCGGATGAATGGAATACCACGAGCTGTGAGCCTCTGCTAATATCAACTCTCAAAGACCATCCACATCGGGCACACAAATACGACCCTGCATCTTCATAACACCGTTATCACCGATAGTCACATCCCTGGCATCATCCGACGGAACCTATCCTGAAGTGCTAACAAATGCGGATCATCATACTGCCAAGCTCTAATCTGGTCATAGAGAGAAGACCGGGAAGCCATGCTAGCTAATACCTGCGGAGGGTCTGACCAATCCAATCTCACCATCTGACCCGCCAAAGCCTGAACATCAAGTGCTAAAGGTCGCTCTGCTGCTGAAAGGTATGCTAAACTCCCCAAACTCTCGGCCCTGCGACTCAAGGCATCGGCCACTACATTGGCCTTCCCCGTATTATACAAAATAGTGAGATCATAATCCTTGAGAAGCTCTAACCATCTCCTCTGACGCAAATTTAAGTCCTTCTGCCTCAGCAAATACTGCAAGCTACGATGATTAGTGAAAATCTCACACTGTACCCCATACAAGTAATGACGCCAAATCTTTAAGGCATGAACAATGGCAGCTAACTCAAGATCGTGCACTAGGTAATTCTTCTCGTGCACCTTCAATTTCTAGACGCGTAGGCAATCACCCTACCGTCCTGCATCAACACCCCTCCCAAGCCAACTCTAGAAGCATCACAATAGACTGTGTAAGAACCCGAACCAGTAGGCAAAACCAATACCGAAGCTGTGGTTAATGCTGACTTGAGCTTCTGAAAGCTCTCCTCACTCATCAGACCATCTGAATGGAGCACCCTTCTGGGTCAGTCTGGTCAATGGTGAAGCAATAAAAGAGAATCCTTCCACAAAGTGACGGTAATATCTCGCCAGACCAAGGAAACTCCTAATCTTAGTAGCTGAGGACGGTCTGGGCCAACTTTGCACCGCCTCAATCTTCTTCGGATCAACCTGAATACCCTCATTAGACACCATGTGCCCCAAGAAAGCTACTGAACCAAGCCAAAACTCACACTTGGAGAATTTTACATAAAGCTTCTCCTCCCTCAACCTTTGTAACACAACCTTCAAGTGCTGAGCATGCTCTTCCTGGCTACAAGAATAAACCAGGATGTCATCAATGAATACAACGATGAACGAATCAAGGTAAGGCTGAAACACAATGTTCATCAATTGCATGAACGCAGCTGGGGCATTGGTCAGCCCAAATGACATAACCAGAAACTCATAATGACCATATTTGGTCCTGAAAGCAGTCTTCAGAATGTCAGAATCCCGAATCTTCAACTGATGATACCCCGACCTCTAGCCAATCTTGGAGAACACCTTAGCTCCCTAAAGCTGATCAAATAAGTCATCAATACGAGGAAAAGGATACCGGTTCTTTACTGTAACCTTATTCAGCTATCTATAATCAATGCACATGCGCATTGAACCATCCTTCTTCTTCACAAACAACACCGGTGCACCCCAAGGTGACACACTCGGCCGGATGAACCCCTTATCTAAGAGTTCCTGAAACTGCTCCTTCAATTCTTTCAACTCTGTTGGTGCCATGCGGTAAGGTGGAATATAGATAGGTTGAGTTTCTGGAACCAAGTCGATACCAAAATCAATATCCTTGTCAGGTGGCATGCCTGGCAGGTCTGCAGGAAATACGTCCAGAAAATCATGGACTACAGGAACAGAATCAACAGAAGGAGTCTCATTACTAACATCCCTCACAAAAGCAAGATAAGACTCGCACCCTTTCTCAACCATACGCTGAGCTTTCAAATAAGAAATCACTCTGCTAGGCACATGCTCTATAGACCCTCTCCACTCAACTCTCGGAATTCCAGGCATAGCTAGGGTCACGGTGTTAGTGTGACAATCAAGGATAACATGACATGGTGATAACCAATCCATGCCCAGAATTACATCAAAATCAACCATGCTGAGTAACATCAAGTCCACTCGGGTCTCCAGACCCCCAATAGATATAAGACATGACCGATAAACACGGTCCACAATAATAGCATCGCCCACCGGAGTCGAAACATGAACAGACGTAACTGAAGACTGATGGGGCATATTCAGAAAGTGGGCAAAATAAGATGAAACATACGAGTACGTGGAACCAGGGTCAAATAAAGCCAAAGCATCACCGTGACAAACTGAGATCGTACCTGTAATCACCGCATCTGAGGCCATAACATCAGGCCTAGCCAGAAGTGCATAAATACGTGGCTGGCCCCAACCTGCTCGACCTTCCCCTCTAGGGCGGCCTCTAGCTGCCTGAACACCACCCCTAGCTGCCTGGGTAGGTGGTAAAGTGACTGGGACTGAAGTCGAGGGCTGAACCATCTGCTGAGATGAACTATCAGGACGATAGGGACACTGCCTCCACTCATGTCCTAACTCTCCACACTCATAACAACCACCTGGAGCTGGAGATGAAAACTGACGAGAACCCCTACCACCATGATAACTACCGGATGAACCATTCATAGAAGAACTCTGATAAGATGATGCTCAGGTGGAGCTATGAGCTGGAAGGGAACTAAAAGATGAACGACCCTGATGAGAGCTGCGAGGACCCTGCCCCGAAGATACGCCACTGTAAGCTGGGCGAACTGGCTGTGGAGGTCTAAATAGACGACCTCTGATGTGCTGAAACTGCCCTCTAGAAGGGGCACTACTGAAGCTACCTGATCCCCGAGGCTTTTTGGCCTCCCTCTCCTCACGCTCCTGCCTACGAACCGAATCAATGTCCCGAGCAATGTCAAATACCTGCTCAAATGTAGCTCCAGGCACTCTCTCCCTGGTCATCAAAATTCGAAGTTGATATGTGAGACTATCTACAAATCTCCTGATACGCTCCCTGTCAGTAGGGACTAACTCCGAAGCATGTCTAGAAAACTCAAAAAACCTCATCTCGTACTGAGTAACTGACAACTCTCCCTAGCGCAGCTGCTCAAACTGTCTGCGCTGCTCCTCTTTGTGGGACTGAAGAACATACTTCTCCAAAAAGAGCGTGAAGAACTGCTGCCAGGTGAATGGCGCTGAACCAACCGGCTTACGCCTCTTAAATGCCTCCCATCAAGTGAAAGCAGCACCATCAAACTGAAATGTAGCAAATGAGACCCCGCTGGTCTCCAAAATACCCGCAGTACGTAGTATCCCCTGGCACTTATCTAGAAACCCTTGGGCATCCTCGCTCTCCGTACCACTGAAAGTCGGAGGCTGAAGTCTGCTGAACCTCTCCAGCCTGCGCTGCTCATCCTCAGGCATAACAGGAACCACATAATCCTGAACTGGGGCAACCGGCTAGGCTGGGACTACCCCCGGTGCCTGGATACTCTGTACAACCGGCTCAGGTGTCCGGGTAGTTGGAGTCTAAATGCCTCCCCCGGCTGAGCTGCAGTGGAAGTAGCAGACATAGCAACTGCCTGAGCTAAACTGGTACACACCGTCAATATCTGAGCTATGGTCTCCTGAAGACCCGGAATAACAATAGGCACTGCCGGTGCCTGAGCCTGTCCCACTTGAGCACCATCAACAGGAACCTGATCCTGAACGATAGGGGGATCCTGTGGTACTGTCCAGCTGTTGCGCGGGCTGGTCCCCTAACTCCACCTGCCCCGATCCCTTGTGGGTATGGCTGGTGTCTGGTCACCCTAATCGGTATTGTGTGTCCTCACCATCTGCGAGAGAATGAAACAACATGAGTTTAGATTTCAAGAATCAATAGATTGACACGAAAAAGTTCAAGAAAATAGAGATGTTTCCTAAGAGTTCTGCAGCCTCTCGAAGATAAGTACAGATGTCTCCGTACCGATCCGCAAGACTCTACTGAACCTGCTCATGACCGTGAAGTCCTATGCAACCTAGAGATCTAATACCAACTTGTCACGACCCCAAATCCTAACAGGTCGTGATGGAACCTATCGTAGAACTAGGCTAGCCAACCATCACATAACTACCCATCCGTTCTATTATAATGTTTAAATAATCAATAACAAGCAACAACAAAGCATAAAATAATTTCCTTAAGTCTTTACGCCCCAATAAAAATCTAACAGTCTAACTAATTCTCCCAAGACTGGAGTCAACATGGTCACGAGCATCTAAGAAATAAAACTAACTCTGCTAATGTCTTAATCAATGTTTATGAAATAAATACTAATACTAATAAAAGAAGGGAAATGGAGAAGTTGCGGACGCTGGACAACTACCTCGAAATCCCGTGAATCTGCTGAAAGCGAATGAAGACAACTACTGCTCCGAACCGGTCATGGATCTGTGCACAGAGGCACATGGAGTAATGATGAGTACACCAACTCAGTAGTAATGAAAATAAATCACAGTCTGAGAAATACGAAACACAAAACACAGATACACCAATTCCCAAAAACAATAAAACACCAAGTCACCATAAAGTGTTCATCAAATACATTAAGTTCGAAAACCAATTTTCAGAAATCCTTTGAAACAAGTATAATTTCAATATATCTCAGTAAAACTCTCAGTAAAATCAGTTTGAAAAACCAAGTGAATCACAGTCAAAAACTAAGTAAAATCATAATAAATCTGCCCCTCGGGCCATACTCATTTCTCGTAATAATTTCCCCCAGCACCTCACCATCAATCAGTATCAGCCTAGCGGGCAACCTCACAGTCACTCAGTATCAGCCCAGCAGGCAACCTCACAGTCACTCAGTATCAGCCTAGCAGGCAACCTCATAGTCACTCAGTAACAGCCTCGCGGGAATCACTCGCACTCAGTAGGTACCTGTGCTCATTAGGGGTGTACAGACTCCGAAGGGGCTCCTACAACCCAAGCGCTATAACAAGCCACATCATGGCATAAATCACTCACAATATTGGCCCTCGGACAGCCCATCAGGGCATAAATTACTCACAATATTGGCCCTCGGCCTCTCTCCTATCATAACATCCTTACAATATTGGCCCGCAACCTCACTCAGTCAGACACTCTCAACATGCCACTCGGGCCATCATTATACCGGGTTCTCGACCCAAACAGTGTTTCATTTTTCAAGAAATAATAGCAAAATACTCTGAGTGTCAAAACAATTATCAAGGAAATACTTTGTGAAAATCATAACATATCAAGTGAGGAAAAAAGTAAAAGTAGCCCCCAAAGGGTAAACAGATCGGCACTAGGCCCCAAATATGGCTTGCAACCCATATTATATCAATACTATTAAGCATAGGCTTTAAAATCGGGTTCGCAACTCAATAGTTGCCTAAAAAGGAATATCTTTCCAAATTTCCAATCTTTGCATTCCAAAATCCGTGAAAGGATGCAACGTCCGAGGTTTCATACCCTCAGGCCAGGATTTAAAGACATTACTTACCTCAAACTAGCCCGAAGATCTACTCTGCAACCCGCTTTCCTCTCGTATCAACTTTCGAGCGCTCCAAATCTACCAAGTTCAGATTTTTATCATCAAATTATGCTTAAGGAAGGAATTCAAATTGAAAAGTACCAAATTTAGCATAAAACCCGACCCCGGGCCCGCGTCTCAGAACTCGAAAATTTTTATACCAAAATGTTCTTCATCATCTCACGAGTCCGTACATATAAAGAATGCTAAAATCGGAGTTCATTTGACCGCTCAAATCGATCCCTAAAGGTCTCAAAATCTCAAGCCCTAACCCTATCTTTTCTACTGATTTTCATGAATTAAACACTGATATTATGTTCCTTAATCACCTATAATCGATTTTTAGGGTCTAAAATCCTTACCTTAATGAAGCACAATGATTTTCTCTTTTCAAAATCGCCTCCAAGCTCTATTCCCGTTCAAAAATGGTGAAAAAGGGGTTGATGGTCGCAGAGGGTTTAATTAAATACTGCCCAATTCCTTATTCATCGCGATCGCGGGACACATCGCGATCGCGATTCACTAATCCTCAGCTGCCCAAATATACTCTCCGCGATCGCAACAAAGCCCACGCGATCGCAGTTCCTTATTACCTGAACGTACGCGATCGCGAACCATCGACCGCGTTCGCGAAGAACAACGTGTGACCCCAGACTCAGGCCTGCCAACCCTACGCAATCGCGACCTGACATAACCGACCGCAAATGAACAACCCCCAAAGCTATGCGATCACAACCCGACCTCCGCGATCGCACTGAGAAATTTCCTCCTGGCCTCACTCCACCCTACGCGATCGCGGCTCTGTCCTCGCGATCGCGATGTGCAAAATGCTGTTGTGCTAACACTAGAAAAACAACAGACTTTTCCAAAGCCAAAATGCCTGTTTATCATCCAAAATCAATCCCGAGCCCCTCGGGACCCCAACCAAATTTACCAACACATCATAAATGATCATTCAAACTTAGTTTCACTCTTGGAATACCAAAAATAACATCTAAACACCAAAATCACATCGGATTCAAGCCTAAGGACTTTGAAATTTCTAAATCCACCAGCGATGCCGATACTATCCAAAACAACTTCGATTGACCTGAAATTTTGCAGACATATCCAAAATGACATTACGAATCTGTTCCAACTTTTGAAATTCCATTCCGACCCCGATATACTATTTTTCAGTGCCAACCGCAAATCACCAAAAACTAACTTTCGTCAATTCAAGCCTAATTCTACACCAGACAACACAAAAATATTCTGAACACACTCCTAAGTCCCAAATCACCTAACGAATCTATCCAAACCATAAAATCCGCATTCTGAGGTCATCTACCAATAAGTCAACTCTCAGTTGACTTTTCCAACTATAAGGCTATTTCTAAAGACTAAGTGACTAAATTCTCACTACAACCATTCCGATTCTGAACCTACCAACTCTAACACATCAATAACAGTAATACCAACCTATGACAAGGAAATAACAGTAATTATAATGCAGGTTCTATGTAACGAACGACCGGGTTGTTACAATAGTTAATTTCTACGTCCCCGGCAACGGCGCCCAAAACTTGTTGCTCACAAATGCACACGCAAGTATACGTGATCGACAAGAAATATAGGATTGTAAGTCCAGATATCGTACCCACATGGACTTGTTATTAACTATCAACTAAATAAACCCAAACAATTAATCTATTCAAGCGATTCCTAAAGTATGAATATTTAACTACAACTAATCTAGAGTAACAAACTAAGATCTTGTTGCTCAGTTACTTGCCTCATCATGTCCTATTGCTCGGCTACCACTTGCCTCATCATGTCCATAATACGCGCAACCCGTTCCATATCCTCCACTTCCTTGCTCCTATCAAACTCATAAATATTATTATAAATATTATAATTACATCTTTGAGGATAATAAGAATTAGGACAACCATCCCAATGGCCACCTTGAAAACCACACACATTACAAAAATTCCACACATAAGATTGAGATTCACAATTTTGCCACAAGTGTGGTCCTCCATAATATGGACAAGGATCGCCACAATAAGAATAACCAATATTCGACCAATTATCATTTCAAGATGCCATGTCAAAAAAGATAGTAAAATACTAAGCAAAGCTAAAAATAAAACTTAAATAGACAAAAAGTAAAAATGTAATCTAGTAAAATAGTTAATTTCTAAGTCCCCGGCAACGGCGCCAAAAACTTGTTGCTCCCAAACGCACACGCAAGTATACGTGGTCGGCAAGTAATATAGGATTGTAAGTCCAGATATCGTACCCACATGGACTTGTGATTAGCTATCAACTAAATTAAACCCAAACAATTAATCTATTCAAGCGATTACTAAAGTATGAATATTTAAACTACAACTAATCTAAAGTAGAAAACTAAGAAATGAAGGAAACAAATTGGCAAAATTTTAGAGACGAATTCAATGAGAGACGATATTCTAGAGTTATGAGTTGGATAAAAAAACCCGTTGAGTTTTTCACTTAAATTGTCTAATTAATTTATCTAGTTTATTGATTGACAGGGTTAATATTACTCGTAGCCTTCTCCCGAAGTATTACTCGTCTATTCAAGCTAACATAACGCCTATATTCTTATGGAATTAGAATTAACAAGAACGCATTAATAATTCTTGTATAGTAACCAAGCAAGGCTATTAGGTATATTCCTATCCTAACCGCAAATTCTCCCCCCTTCAGAGTTAAGATCTTGCTCTACTCAATCTTATATGCAATCTAGAATTCCCCCTCCCAAGTTCAATCCTAGATTCGTAAATAGTATTCAATTGGTGATCAAGCAATCAAATAATTAAGTGAAAGATTGAATAAATAAACCAATATGATAAAATAATAAGAACAATTCAAGCTTCAAACTACAACATTCATGTAGCACCCAAAACTCTAGAACAAAGAAACTATGAAATTAAAGGAATAGAAGAGAAGAAAACTAGTTAGAGCCTCCTCCAATGCGTGGTGTGTGTTCCCCCGCGTGAATTTTCCTTCAAAATATGTTAAATATCCTCCAAAATAGGTTTAGGACTCCTTTTATACGAGTTAGAACCGTATAGGGCCGAAATAACCTTGTCCCGGACGAAATAGGGAAAATCTCGTCACCCAGCGTCTAGGCCAGGCGTTGGCTTTGGCGCTGAGTCCAGTAGCATTTGCCTACGTTTTTTTGGTTTATATGAATTGTAACTCTTTTTCTTGTCTTCCACTTGGGGGACAAAAACCAAAGGGTGTCCTCCCATTTTCTCCTCTTTTTTTATTTGTTTAATTTCCTTTCTTTTTATTCCTCATTTTATTCAGTTTTGCTCCAAATTTTTTTATCTTCACAACGCTTTATTCCTACATAGTTAAAATATAATATAAAGCACAAAGTAATATAATTAACACTCAAAAGACGATTAAAAAGTGCTATAATGTGAGGCAACAACGAGAAAATATATGTATTTTTGACCGGATATCACATCCGCACCATGACAGTGACAGACAACCCATGCTGACTTCAATAACCCGTTGTAAGACTCTAACACATTTGTAGTCAGAATTCCCTTTCTTCTGCCACCATCCGCATGCAAAGTATACTTTTCAGGCTTATGTCGCATCAACCGACAATAGGTTCCCTCGTCTTCCTACCTGATAGATTCCATGTGCCTCCTGAATTTATACTCTTGGTGATCTGTTGCAGCCATCCATATTAAATCATGCAAATCCTTGTTGGGATGTACCTTCTGAAAATTGGCCTTCAGGTGACTCACACAATAACGATGGTAGGCATACGGTTCTTGCCATGCAGGCAAATTCTCTACAGAACTTATAATACCACTATGCCGATCAAATATTAGACAAATACCTGAACGCTGTTTGACAACGTGCTCTTTCAAGTGGTTCAAAAACAGTGTCCACGTCTCTTGGCTTTCATCGGCACAAATAGTAAAAGCTAGGGAAAATATACTTCCATTAGAATCTACTGTAACGGTGATCAACAACTTAATATCATACTTTCCATAGACATGAGTGCCGTCTATGGCTATTACCGGCCGGTAATGCAGAAAACCATCAATTACTGGTTTAAATGCCCAGAACACGTATTTGAATATATATTCTGGTATTCCCAGACTTTGTTCAAGCTTTCATTCAACAACGGTCTGGGGTTAAAGTGTTGCAATACGGTAATCTACCTGGGTAGAGATGCAAATGACTTATCCCAATTACCATAAACAATTTCAAACGCACATTTGCGCCCGAGAAATGCATTTATTTTGGTAATGGTACAACCATATTCCTGGTGGACGGATGTAATACACTCTTTGATCTTGTACCTTATGGACGCTTCAATGTGTGGAATCAAGACAAGAGAAATCAAGTCAACATCCAAGTTGAAGTGATTCTCACTTAATGTGTTCATTTCACAAGTGTGGATGCCAATGTATTTACCCACTTTTCACATATTTATTTTCTTCTTGCTCGCATGGAGCATCCAATGACAACCCGTAAACCATCTACGTCAAATAATCTTGTATACATTCAGAGTTGACTCCCATACCGTCATCTCACGACACTTTTTATGCTGTACATTTTCATCCCCCTGCTTAGGCGCGCTTTATTAGGAAAAAACATGCCCTTTGACAGCACCGTTGGTCTAGATTCGTCCCACATTGCTGTCCGAATTTCATCAGTATCTCTTGTGAGGGCATCCACATCTGCCATACTTAGCAAATGATCAAGGTAGGGAATCTCCCTTAAATGAAACGACAATTGGGACTCGTACACTCTTGGTCTAACGGGGGGTGGAGCATGCTCCCTCGTCAAATCAGGTCCAGCATTCTCTTCCTCCTTATCACCACCCTCATCAGGGAAGGGTGTGTCATCTCTGGACTCATCGACATTTTTGTCATAATCACTGTTCTCTTCCTGACTCTGTGCATCTGCCAGGTCCTGATTAAATATGTTGTCTTCGGGCAATTGAGTAAGGACAAGACCTTCAAGTTGCTCGTTTTCACTGCACATCCAATAAAATAATGAGCTACTCAAATTGATAAATACTTTACATATAGCTATATCACTTCACTTGGAAATCGTAATCTTTTGACATCCCATGATGGACATTATCCTGTTGGTGATGACTCCCGGATGGACCACCATGATCCAACACAGCAGGACTACGCATATTCCAACTGGGTGTTGGTTTATGATCACGCCTAACTATGCTTTGTAAAAAGGACTAACCGGTCGATGCAAATATAACCCGGTTCAAGTCCGGAGTCGAATCCCATAGGGAACTAACCTATTTACTACAACTTTTAATAATTCTAAAGATACGCCCAGACAATTTCTGGATGCAATATTTTTAATAGATAATAAGTGGAATTTATTTAGCTAATGAGAAATAACAATAAAATTAGCAATAATCAAGAATATGAATTCAAAGATAAAAGTATCTAGGGCTAGTGATTTCCCCAATTGCCGGATTAATTTCTGACACGTTAGCTATAATCTCGCCGTAATATTCTATGAGAATCATGAGTTCTGAGTTACCGTAATTATCTCTCGATCAATTAGGATAATTTGCTAAAAGCATTCTCTCGAACTACTCTAGTTAACAATTTATAGAACTCAGTATTAACCCACCAAAGCTTCGTTATCTCTAACCCCACTTTTAATTTCAAGTAATTAATCTCTTAACTTACTCGAAAGTGGTGTTGTTCAACAACAATCTAACCAAGTGTTCTTTCTCAAGCAACACAAGGTAACTAGACACGATTAATCAAGGGCCCTTTCAATTAATCACAATACAATACGTAGTTGAATAATCATAGAATAAACACAACTCAATTATATCAAACAAAGTAAAAAATTCATCCAACAATTGGTTCCATCAATCCTAGATTATAGGTTTAGATACTCATACTAATGGAAAACAATTCATAATCAACAATAGAAGTAAGAAGAAGAAGATGAAAACTCTTAGGAAATTATCCGTCTTGTCTCCCTTGTTCTTGCCTCCAAAATCTTCTAAAATTAGCTATTTTTGACTTCTGGGCGAGTTAGGCTTCATATAGGTTTAGGTTAGTCGCCTAAGAAATTACATAATTAACTCAGACTTTTTGGCCTTCGTCCGCAGCTGCGGATCCAGCCGCGAATTTCCATTGTTGTTCTGCCTCCAGTGCGCGATCCAATTCGCGGCCGCGCACTTTGAGGGGTCTTTTAGCTTGTTTTTCTCGCTCCTTTTCGACCGGGCCAACCTTCGATTAGACTTCCACGCTCCATATTGACTCCAAAATATTTTTTAGCTCCCTCCTAGCTCGGAGTATCTCCTGCAAAGCATCAAATTCTTAATTAGAGCATTTTGTTATCTTTTAGCATTCAAATATCAATAAAGTGCGGCTAAATTAGAGTATAACTAGCATCTAAATTGCACAAATATATCCTACTATCAGTTCATAACTTATAAAATTCATATCTGGCAGTACCCCCTGTGGAATATATGAGTGTTAATATAAATTCAATACAACAAAAATAAATATCATAACACAAAGGAAAATTGAAGTTTACCACTCGTCTTGTGGATTATGTAAAGTAGGAGAGAAATTATTTCCTCGCTCCTTATTCGCCCGTGGAGATAAGTTTAGATAAGGCCAAACTCTTTTAGCCGGAACCTGTTCGGTTAAAAATGCTCCAAAATAACCACCCGATGACTGATATCCCTTCTTTGCGCAACCTCATTATTGCGAACGTCTTCAACCTTGACGTATATTTCCAACATTTTTATCAAAAGAAATTCCCGGTATTCATCCGGAGTCCTCAAAAAATCACTCAGAGTTTCATCATCCTCGATGTTAAACTCAACATAACAAGGTTCACCGAACGTTTGCTCACTCATTTTCTTACATAATGACGATACCAATCTATCATACTCCATTGTAAGTGAAAACTTAACATGACACTGTGGAGATAAACTATAGCTTACTGAGTTATTCGCCACCACAACCTCACTCCCCCAATATAATGAAACCCTAATTCTTCGCTCTTCAGACATTATGACAAAATGCAAAACAACTTAACGAAGAAAAATTTAACAAGATTTGAGAATATTTCTGAATGAATTTTTACAAAATCCTTAACGTCTTTAAATAAGGCAATGCCCAATCCGGAGGGGTCGAATTTGTTGAGGTATAGCGCCTTAAATAAATGCCCTACACCCATTTGAATTATTATTATGTCAGTTAAGCGCATAAGAGTTATTGGTGGGCCCACAAAATATGTATACGCCGTTTATTAAGGCGCTATACTGAAATGTCTTTTCAAATTCACGTATAGCGTCTTTATAAAAGGCACTATATGTATAACGCCTTTTTAAAGGGCGCTACACCTTAACTGGACAAATGATCGTTAAAGGGTGCTATATGTATTTTGACCACTAATTTTTTTTCCAGGTATTTCAATCGTTTGAGTCCAAAAGAACCACATTTTAGTTCCAGACTCAAATTATTCCGGTCTCTCTGGAGTAATCTTTACATAAGAACTTTAATGCCTGACAAATGCCAGCAAAAGAGACCAATTATTAAAATGTAAAAATGTCGGAAACATGCCTCAAAGCCTGCTACAATCATTAATGATATATATTTATATAAAATATGTAGGAATGTATATAGGGAGTAATTTAAATGTATATAGGGAGTAATTTAAATTCAAATCATTGTAGTTGCAGATGTACAGAACAAAGACAAAGAGTACTGAGGTTTAAATTTTGGCTTTTCTATTTTATTAAATTTTGTATATTACTAGCTCGGGATGAGGTTTAATGAAGCGATATCAAAAAATTTATGATGGACTCTAACTTATTTTGAGATAGGCAAGATATCACTAGTAATCATTTATTCCATTATTATTATTATCGTTGTTGTTATTATTATTATTATTATTATCATTATTATTATAATAATAATAATTATTATTATTATCATTATTATCATAATAATAATAATAATAATAATAATAATAATAATAATAATAATAATAATAATAATTATTATTATTTACAGTTTATTTGGATGATTGTTACTTATTGTATTGTATTGTATTGTTACTTTAAATACAATATTTGTTCTGATTGTTACTTAAATTTTATTGTATCGCATCGTTAAATACATCATTACGTAACGATAAAAGTGCTACTTTATGGAACGACGGATTTGGTGTGGTAGGCGCGGTTCCTTGTTTTTTTTCTTTCATCTTACTCTTCCTCATTGTTAAATAATCATATTTTATTCTGTATCTTAATTTTTTATATAATAATTCTACTCTATCCTATGCTTTATAATGTTACAAGTTTATTGTTCATATTATTGGTGCATGACATCAACGATGCACAATACAATCTATCAAAATGTGTATTCATCAAATGATACAATACAATGCAATACAATATGATACATTATTAGACAATATGTAACAACATCCAAACAAATAGTTAATTGTATTTGAGGTTTATACCAAATCAAACAATTTAACTTTAAGAATCACAAATAAAACTTATAAATAATCAGTGATGAAAGCTTATATACTCCGTCCGTTTCAATTTACGTGAAACTATTTTCTTTTTAGTCCGTGCGAAAAACAATGATCTCTTTCCTTATTTTGAAACAATTTACTTTTATACAATTATTTTTAACCACACAAAATACATGTGCCTCATTTTACACCATAAGTTCAAAAGTCTTTTCAATTTTCTTAAATTTCGTGCCCAATCAAATAGGAGGGAGTACAAGATACTTATCTCATATTTATTTACTTGGTCTAAACATCGGGTGCAATTTCTTTTCTTTTTTTTTTCTTTACTTGTATTTCTATTCTTACTATAAATTGTTAGAACTTTGGGCAATACTATTCATATATTTTGCAAATACTCTGTGCAAATAAATTTTATCATATATTTAGTGTGTCAATTAGAAGATCAGCCAATTGCTAATCATAGTTTATCCGTTTCTTCCCCTAAAATTCATCTATTCTTCTAAATCAATTTGTGAATAAAGCTTATTTAATGTTACATTGAATGTGTGACTCTGATCTAAAACTTCAAGAGCATCTTTATTAGCAATCTATCCGTTACGTTCCCACAACCTCAAAAAAATACTACTCCACTTCAGAAGATATACATATTTATACCAAAATCATATCAACTTATTATAGTTAAATAATACAAGAATATATTTTAATTAACTATGATTAGTTTAGCAATTATTAATTTACGTACAAACACATATCATGTATCTGTTAGTTTGATATAAACACTTAGTGCCTTCAAATCTGCATGAAATTTGTAGTTGTTTGACTTCATTAGTACTTCTTTGGATACGTCAGAATTTTTATATCAGCTTACCATATGACGAGTTACCTGTTATTATAAGCCAACATAATTTTCTTGAGAATGAACACTTTTTTCATTCGCTATGGGCTAACTGAATGCGTACTCGCGTGATTAATCGATGAATAGAAAAATTGTGTGAATGATGAGACCGGCCTAACCTAAAGTCAAGGCTCTTCCCTCTCTTGATGGCGGATCATAATTGACTGACTCTAAAAATTGATTCGGAAAAAGAAGAAGCATGACATGAGATAGGCCTAACATAAAAGATTCTTTATAGCCTTAGTACACAAAACCGTAAATAGGGTAGAATAATGGAGTATAACAAAAATAACCACTAATCTTATAAAATTTTGTATAAGTTAAATTACTACAAAAAAGAAGGAAAGTCTTGACGAAACTGATAAAGTTACTATCATGTAATCAGGAGGTCACGAGTTCGAGCCGTGTAAATAGTCTCTTACAAAAATATAGAATAAGACAACATATAACATATCCTTGTGGTCCCGTATAACCGAAGATTAGTGCATCAGATCGCCGTTTAAATTATTACCAAAAAGTGAGCAAGAGCGCATATCACAATGAAAGAATTGACTATGACCTCTAACTTTAATGTGTGTCCTTAAAAGTGCAAAACCCAATCCAATCATCTATCTATTCATTGAATTAAACTATTAAAAAAAACAATTAAATTCATTTGAAAGCAACGTCTCCTTTCAGATCACATGCCAAAAGTCCAAACAAATGTGACCGTTATGACCATATCATAAAAAGTTAGTTCACACGCTCTGAATCTAACGGCTTATTTTTTTTTTCACTTACTAGCCGTTTCATTTGAATAAAAACCTCTATATTCCACCTTACAATATATTCATTAAATTGTTTTTCTCTTACTCCCATCTCAACTCTCTTCTTCATTAATTGGTTCTTGGTTTATTTTAAATGCTCTCAGTTTTCTGAGAGCTTTTTATAAGTTTAGTATTGAAGAAAAAAGATAGCTTATTTTTTCTTTATATTTGGTTTGTGATTGATTCTTTAAGAAAAAAAACCAAGAAAAAGAGAAATGGGTGTATCTAATGAGAACAATCAGATCATGATTAAACCCAGAAATGTGCAAGGTAATGTTAGCTCAAAATAGTCATTTTTTCAAATTTTTGAGCTTAAAATTAGTTATATACCAATTTCTTGAAGATGGGTTTTTGAAAAGTTTTGATTTTTAAAATGTGGCTCTATTGGTCTTTTTTTCTTATTTTTTTTTGGGTTTTAAGAGGTTAAAATCAGCTCAAACATATTATTACCAATTTCTTGAAGATGGGTTTTTGAAAAGATTTAATTTTGAAAATGTGGCTCTATTAATCTTTGTTGGGTTTTAAGAGGTTAAAATCAGCTAAAGATTATTACTTACCAATTTATTGAAGATGGATTTTTGAAAAGTTTTCTCTTTTAATTTTTAGGTGGGGCAGAACTGGGTTACAGAAAGTTTGGAGTAGAGACAAGGAACAACAGAAGAGCATTAAGTGTGATTAATCAGAATTTTGTTGGAGCTAAGCCATACCCTTGTGTTGTTAATAAGAGAGGATTATCTGAGTAAATTCCCAACTCTAATCTTTATTTTTTTTCTCATAATCTTTTGACAATTTTTTTGTTTGGTTTTTTAATTTTGTTATTCTTAGCTGATTTGTTTAATTTTCTTGATCTCAGTACTAATGGAATCTGTAACAACAATCCTCCTATTCCAGCTCATAGACCTATCACAAGGTTAGATATATAGTCAAATTCCAAATTTTTGTTTCCATTATTTGAGAACTATTTTCTTGAAATTTGATAAATTCTTGAAATGTAGGAAATTTGCTGCACAAATTGCTAACTCAAAGCAGCATTATCCTGAGGTACAACTCATAATTTCATGGAGCAAAAAAAAAAAATGGACATTCTCTTTATTGGATTTTGCCGAAGGGTTTTCGAAAATAGCCTCTCTGCCATTCTAGGGCAGGGGTAAGGCTTGCGTACATCTTACCTTCCCGGACCCCAAAGCCCCATTTGTTGATGTTGTTGTTGTTACTCTCTTTACTGGATTTTCATGTGGTTTACATAATGTGTAATAGGAAAACAAGAAACCAAAAATAGCAGCTGAAGGCATAAGTGTATATGAGGATGTAGCTATAATAGATGTGGAAGAATATGAGGCAGCAGCAAAAGACCAGCCAGTTCCAATGTCTTTGGAACAAACTCAAATGGTAAGAGAATTTTGAGCTGAATTTTGGAAAATGTTGCAGTACTATATTTAGAGATCTTGGAATTTTAAACAGATAAGTTCATATTTTTTTTTTCCAGGAGATTGAGATGGAGGATATATTTGAGGAGAGTGTGATAGATATTGACAGTAATGATGCGAAGAACCCGCTCGCAGTTGTTGACTATGTGGAAGATCTGTATGCTTATTACTCAAATATGGAGGTAAGTCCAGCTGAGTAAAACTCAGTTGCTCAGATCAGATTAGGGATTTCCTCGGTATATAGTCAGGCGCGGATCCACAATATCTGAGATGGGTTCAATTGACTTCCCTTCGTCGAAAAATCTATAATGTGCAAATAGGATATAAGCACCCCTTTTGTATGTATAAATAGTTGAACTCCATTTAAGTAAGGGAAGCTTCTAGTGTAGCATTAAAGTTGACTCAAAAAGCTGCTTTAGATCCAAGTTCTAATATGAATAATGATACCACAATGTACACAAAATGATGTTTGAATTTTTTTTTCTCCTTTTCTTAAGTAGAGTCTTGAGTTATTTCTATGTTTAGGGGAAGCATGATCTATTCCAATGGAGGTGAGTTTCTTCCCACCTACTTAGCAAGAACAGTTTCACATGGTTAGTTCTTGAATGTTAACACAATAGGAAATTCAGGCTTTACTTGATGTATTTAAGACTCAAAAGACAGCCAATTGTTTTAAAGACTTAATAAATGGCTATCATCTGCTGAAGTTTAAAGTGGGAACAGACACGGGCAGATCTAGTGCAAAGGTTACGGGTTCATTAAAAGTATAAGAACGCTTCAAGTTCGTTGTTCCAGTTATCATGTATATTAACTTGAGATCGTTGTAGGAACGCATAAGCTTAAGTTTCTAGATTTGCCTCTGGGAAAAGATCACTATGAAATAGTAGTGAAGCTTTTGATTTTTTTTCAATGGACAGAACCAGTGCAATTCTGGCCAACACTACTTGCAGTTTTTCAAGTTTAAAGATTTCTGATGCACATGTTTGATCAAAGTAGCATCTTGATTGACTAAATAACTGTCATTGAATTCAGGGCTGCAGTCGGATCTCGCCAGACTATATAGGACAACAGTTTGACATCAACGAGAGGATGAGATCTATACTAATTGACTGGCTCATTGAGGTACTTAAAATTCTTAATCCCAATGGAAGTAATTGGAGAGTGAAGAATGAAGTTTCTAAATAATTCTAATAATTGCTTATAATAAATGAAACAGGTACACCACAAGTTTGATCTCAGGGAAGAGACGTTATTCTTAACTGTCAATTTGATTGATAGATTTTTAGAGAAACAATCCGTTGTGAGAAAGAAGCTGCAGCTTGTTGGTCTCGTCGCCATGTTACTAGCGTGCAAATATGAGGAAGTTTCTCTCCCAGTGGTGGATGATTTGCTGTTCATTTCGGATAAAGCTTACACAAGGAAGGAGGTTCTTGAAATGGTAGCTATAACGAATTTCAATCGATATTAACTATTACTGCATTTGATCTGCTTTTAAATTCTTATTAAAAATGTCTATCATTTTCCTGCAGGAAAAATTGATGCTCAATACACTGCAGTTTAATATGTCGGTTCCAACTCCATATGTTTTTATGAGAAGATTTCTCAAAGCTGCTCAATCGGATAGAAAGGTTAGCGATAGAGAAAGATTTTGATATTTTTGATTTTTACACTCTAGAGGCTGTTACATTCACTAACTCTGTACTCTTTATTTACAGCTTGAGCTACTTTCGTTCTTCTTGATCGAACTTTGCCTCGTGGAATATGAAATGCTTAAATTCCCACCATCGGTTATCGCTGCTGCTGCAATATATACAGCTCAGTGCACACTTTATGGTGTTAAACAATGGAGTAAGACGTGCGAGCTGCACACAAAATGCTCAGAAGATCAACTTCTGTGAGTGTACTTACACCCTCTTACACTGTTTGATGTTGTTTGTCAAATTTCTATAATTTAACATTTTTTGGTTCCTTGCTTTTTATAGGGAGTGTTCAAGATTGATTGGGGGATTCCACCAAAAGGCAGCGACAGGGAAACTAACAGGGGTACATAGAAAGTACAATACATCTAAATTTGGTTATGTAGCAAAATGTGAGCCTGCTCATTTTCTTCTTGTGCAGACCCAATGATAGGAAAGGGGCATGTATAGTTTTTACTAACTTTACGTGACGTTTGTTATTGGGTGGGTTGGTATCGTTACATTGGGAGTGGGGTTACAGAACTAAAATAACTCAGCAACTGCAGTTGCCCCAGGGAATTTGACAACTTCTATTAGATATAGCTCTCATGCAAACAACTTTGGGTTGTTTATTTGAAACATACCTGAATTGTATTTTTACTTTTTACCACAGTAATAAAAAATCTTAGATATTCTTCATAATTTTCTATGTTTTGGCTTCGTTGGATGGATGTGTACATGTTTTAACTACTGCTGCTTCAAGGAATGTAGGGGTGATTGTATAAAACTCTCTCCACTTCAGCTAATGTTTTCCGCGTCCTCATATTGTGTAGTGTGTCCTTCAACCGATCCTTAACTTCTATATAAACCATCTGAACGTGTCACAGCAATATCATCACCACTATGAAACCATCCTCCTCTAGAGTCTTTTTCTGTTGCTTTAACATCTTCTAAGTTTCGCCCATTGTTTTGCCTTTGTCATTGTGACAGGATCTCTGTAAAAAGAAGCGTTGTACTCTGTCAGTCCATATAAATGAGACACCTCTGAATCCCAACTCTTCAATCTTGGCAATGATTTGCATAGGCAGTGATGAACTCATATGAGTGACCTTTCTGTCACAGTGGTGGTGAATTTGATAATATTTGACTGTTGGTGTTCCTCTCATATAAGTAGGCATTGAGCTCATTCCATGATTGAAACAAGTACCAAACAGTATTGAACTTCTCATATAAGTAGCATTGAGCTCATTCCATGAATGAAACAAGTAGCAAACAGTATTGAAAATATGTTCATCTGTGATAGTAAACAACTCGCTTAGCATGTCCCGTACTTGGGGTACGGCCTTTTCCCGGACCCTGCATGGCTTTGTACTCCGGCTGCTCTTAGTAGGATCAAATTCACTTATTGGAGCAGGCTGAGAGTCGACAACAATGAGTTTGGCTTGTGTATGCCTTAGCTAGACTAATATCATAGCTGAATCATGGCATGCGTTTAATGTACAAAGAACAGCTCCGGCCATTGGCACACGGAGGCGGAGCTAGGATTTTGAAGCTTATGAAATTAATATTTTGAAGACAAATATAGAGTTTGAACCAAAGTTAATGGGTTCGGTTGAACCCGAATCTTGCACAATAGCTCCGCCCCTATTGGCACTGCAAAATGCAAGCACTGCAGGTGCATTAGGAGCCACTATGGCAACCTATTAAACAATTGAAAGTTATCATCATGAGAACTGAGAAATGATAAGATACAGAGAAGCTGTTAGGTACATTTGATTAAGTTGGCTTGTTTTTGTCGTTATAACATTCTTTGTTTGTGGGCCCCTTCAACGGCTGAGAAGGCAATCGTAGAAATAAAAGCCTATCGCCATGTCGACTACGAGATTGGGCTCCTTCTCAAAAATTTGATGAAATAGCTCGCCCACCCAAATGTGCTTATCTTATAGGCCTATAGGGGAACTCACGGTCGGAAACAGTCTTAAGTTTTATGGTTTGTTTGGATATTCGATAAAAATAATAAAATATTCATTTTTTCATAAAAGGAGTTAACCAATGTTTGTTTAATTAGTAAAAATTGCATGGACGCTCTATTTGGTCGCCCTTTTTTAACTTATACCTGTTTTGTTTTTGCGTTTGCATCCGTACCCATTTTTTTGTTAAAAATATTTTAAAAAAACGGTTTTGCCCTTCTTTAATAAAATATAGACTGCATGACAAAACTTCAGCATGTATTGGTATAAAATTTTAGCAAATGAACTAAATAACTTCAACATGCATTAGAGAAAACTCATTAGAAAATTACATACTGCAAGACAAAATTTTAAGCATGTTTAGTCTGAAGTTTTAGTAAATGAACTAAAAAACTTCAGCTTGTTTTGACTGAAGTTTCAGATAAAACTCGTGACATAACTGTAGATTGCAGGACAAAACTTCAGCATATTTTAGTGTGAAGTTTTAGCAAATGAACTAAATAACTTCAGCATGCATTAGCAAAAACCCATAAGAAAATTACATAGTGCAAGACAAAAACTTAAGCATGTTTAGTTTGAAGTTTTAGCAAATGAACTAAAAAACTTAAGCATGTTTAGTCTGAAGTTTTCGCAAATGAACTAAAAAACTTCAGCTTGTTTTGACTGAAGTTTCAGATAAAACTCATGACATAACCATAGCTTGCAGGACGAAACTTCAGCATGTTTTGGTGTGACGTTTTAGCAAATGAACTAAAAAACTTCAGCTTGTTTCGACTGAAGTTTCAGATAAAACTCATGACAAAATTGTAGATTGCAAGACAACTTCAACATGTTTTAGTGTGAAGTTTTAGCAAATGAACTAAATAACTTCAGCATGCATTAGCAAAAATCCATTAGAAAATTACATACTACAAGACAAACTTAAGCATGTTTAGTCTGAAATTTTAGCAAATGAACTAAATAACTTCAGTATGTATTAGAAGAATTTATTAGAAAATTATATACTGCAAGACAAAAACTTAAGCATGTTTAGTCTGAAGTCTTAACAAACTAAAAAACTTAAGCATGTTTAGTCTGAAGTTTTCGCAAATGAACTAAAAAATTTAAGCATGTTTTGTCTGAAGTTTTAGCAAATGAACTAAATAACTTCAGCATGTTTAGATTGAAGTTTCGGATAAAACTCATGTCAAAACTGTAGACTGGAGGATAAATAACTTTAGCATACATTAGCATAAAGTTTTAGCTTCAAGGTGAAACAACTTCATGCAAGTGTGATTGTGAAGATGAATCTGGACAAGTTTCTATTTTTTTGATAAAGCTGGTGAGAGAAGAGGAGGAGATCTTTTTTCACGAATGAGGTTGCAGATCACACGATTAATGCGTGATGCAGGTTTTATATCTTTTTCTAGGGGTGTAATATATTATTATGAATTTTTTATCAGCTGGCTATCAAATCAATAATTTTTAAAATTAGGGTATAGATCAAAATGTGGCACAAATATAGGGTACGACTGCAAAACATCCGTTTAATTACGACAAACGATTGAATTAACTCAAAATTTAGTAAACCAATGTTATGCTTAACTAAAAATAAGGAAAGGAGATGTCATTTCCTAAAATGAAAATTTGGAAGGAAAGGGTAAATATTAGATCAAGAAAATAACTAATATTCTTTCGATTTCCAACATATCTTGTGTAGTTTAATGTGGAAGAACTTACAAACATAAGTTTGAAGTATCAATATGTCAGTTTTCTTATTTTATTTTAACTATCATCTATTTATATAAATAAATTCGTCAATTTCCTAGTAAAATAATAAATGTAGTATACATGCATGCGTATAATGTTTCTTGAACTAAAATAATTTTTTTTTCATGTTCTTGCAAACAAATTATATTTCTAAAAAATATGTGATATTAATCAACTATATGCTAAAGCTCAGTTTGGTTTCAAAAAAATTATCAGGATCTATATTCTAAATAAAATCCATAAAATAAAGAAGAGTGTTATAAATAATATTAGGAGTGAATGTCCATGTATTATGAAATTTCTTGGGAGCAAATTATAGCTAAGTGGCAAGGCCTTTCAACGAATGGCAAGACTTTCAATAAGTGACAAGGCCTTTCAACAAATGTCAAGACTTTCAACAAGTGTCAAGACTTTGGACAAGTGGCTAAATCCGTTCATGAGTTTAAAAATTACACGGGCTAGCCAATTTTCGGATTGGTAATTGAAAAATAGCCAGCGTTTGCAAAGTAATTGAAAAATAGCCACTATTTGCTGCACACAGAAAGTTCCAGCATAATATACTGGAGATTGTTGCACCTGTGTATGATCCAGCAGACGGAAAGTTCCAGCATAACATACTGCAGATTGGAGCACTTGCGTATGAACTTTCAGCATATTATGCTAGACGAGTATATTATGCAGGAACTCCAGTATATTATGATGGAGTTCCAGTATATTTATACTGGAACTCCATCATAATATACTGGAGTTCCAACATAATATACTGAAACTCCAGTGTATTATGCTGGAAGTTCACAGGTAAAAAATTCGAACTCCAGTATATTATACTGGAATATTTTCTGGATTTTAAACGGTGTTTTCATTCAGATTTATCTTTACATGAAAAGTAGTTAAATTTCGATTACTTTTGAAACTGTGGCTATTTTTCAATTACCACTTGTAAATTTGGCTATTTTTGAATTTCACTCTGCAAAAGTGTCTATAAATAGGCCCAAACACTTGAAGAATATTATTGTTGATACCTAATTTTTCCCTCACATATTTCCAAATAGTATCTATATTTTTAAAATGTCATTTTGTATTATTATTTAATTTACAAGTTTTATACAAGCAATTTTCATAATTTTTCATAATTTTTAGAGCCTTAAAATTAATTTTCTTGCATTTAAAGTACTTAAATATTATCCCTTTAAATTATTTATATCGACTTAATCATCCAAATTTATCATTTTGTATCTACATGTGTGTTTAATAATATTTGACTTTATTTTATATAATTATATCTATATTTTAGTTATTTATGTAATTTTTCCAATGCATAATTGCGTTTTTATTACATTATTTGTGCCAAAATAGTATTTTATATTTTTTATAATGCTACATTATTATTTTCAATCATTTTATTGCATAAATAATATTTTTACTATTTATTAATTACTTTATAAATTATGTTTTTATAAATTATGTGTATTTAAACTATGGCCCAATTTTAAGCCAATATCGGACCAAAATTGGCCCAAATCCTCAGCCCAACAACCCCCAGCCCAAGCCAAATGACCCTTTACTAAAACCCGGTCGCAACCCACTTCAAACGATCCACCCGTTCAATTTTTTATCCTGGCCATTGATCTTGAGAGATCAACGGCCTTTAATTAACCCAACCCAAACCTTAGAGACCCATTTCCCTGCCCAGCTGCCTCTGTATTCTCTCATCTCTCCACTCTCTGAGAAACCTTAGTCTCCATACCTTTAAATCCTCTCTGATTCCAACCTAAACATGGAGTCAATCCACGATTTACTTACCTATTTTGTGGTACTTTACTATTATACGCGTGTCTGTGGTGTTACTTAGTCCTTGCCCTATTTTTGGCAAGAACGAGCCTGATTTGCTCCGATTTTGTGAAGATCTGGACGATCTTTCGTCTATATACACTTTACAAAGGATGGTTCTTGCATTATTGGTTCGATTTAGGGCCATTGGACCCAACTAGGGTTTGAGATTTTCCTTTTTCTTTACTGATTTTGATTGCATGTGATATATTCTTTCCTTTCTTGTGTTTGACTGATGATTTTCCATGTTCATCCGGTTAATTGTTTGAACACTATATGAACCCTTCCCCAATTTCCTCTTTGGACAGACCTTAGTCACTGTGATTCTCTCACTCTCACTTATTCTATATTATTCTGAATCTATTATTCTTGGCCGGCTGAAAGTCAAGGCCGTCAGAATCCTCTCTAACAACCTCCCTAGTGCTAGCACTACTCGGGGTCGCATTTGAGACTCCTGTGAACATCGACACACTAGAGTTTGGGTCTTTTGGTTGTTCTCTTTGCTGGTGGAATTCAAGATGTTTCTGACACTTAGCTTTTCCTCTTATTTTGTTTGTCGAATCTGCAAACTAGTGAGTGTCTTGACCTTTGCAATTCTATATTCTTTTGCTTGTTTCCAATGCTTCGCATACTCATGTTATTTGAACCAATATGACTTCAATATTATGTTTTTTTACACGCTTTTGTAGATACCTGTAACTTTGAGTCTTTGAATGTCATAACCTATTTAGATTCTTATGCTCAACTTGGACGACTGGGTACCTTTAAGTTTACTTTGTGTTTTGCTGTTTATTATGAGTTTGTCTAAAACTTTGTTCTGGATTCTTGCACTGAAATTCCTAGGGAATCATCTTCTTCCCAGAATTTGCCTTAAGTCCTTTATGTGAACTCAGTTATTACCTACTTACATGAACCAAATCTGTTGCCGTGATGCTTTAATCAAACTTATTGCTGTATTTGATTAATAATGTATTCTTTGGCATTGTTTATGCTCCTAATTGTGTCCTACTACATTTAGACTCCATGATCATGTATCTATCTGCTCTGTTTAACCTTAAGTTGGCAATGTTTTCTACCATAATAATCTTGAACTTGGGAATTTCTGTGTTGCACTCAGCATAATTAAGATCCTTACTAGCTTCTATAGACCATGCATAACTACTTGCTTTCTTACTTACCATTCTGTGACTGTGACCTTTGTACCTTAATTTACTAGTTATAAATCTCTTTTAGGTTAATTCATACTTTGCTATAATCTCGTTGTTTTGAAAACTAAGCATGCATGTTTACCATGTTGAACTAAGTAATATGCCTCCTCAACTCTGCTAGTGTTGCACATGCTATACTCTTTCACTTGTTATGAACCTATTTGTCATTCCTTAGGCTCAAACTTTTCTATTAAGGCTTTTCTCTATTGATCCTTCAAGTTTTCATAATTAGATCCCCTGTTTTGAAATTGCCTTGTGTTGTTTTGACCATACTAATGGTTGAAACATCTTTAGAAGTAGTATGTCATCCTATGATGATCCACCATCCCCCCTAAAACTAAAAAATGCAAGCATAAACTTGTCCTATGTGTGTCCTGACAACATGTCTCATGATTTTGTCTATACATTTTGGTGATGATTAGCTTTACAATTTTAATAAAATAACTGTGAGGGCTTCCTTCTCAGACTAGTTAGTTCAACATATAGTCTGTTGTATGCAATCATGTATGAATCCCTCGTCTGGGTTAGATATATGTTCTATGTGATGTTGAGCTTGGTTGTTGGGTTCAGACTTACTGCTGGTTTCATGTGCTGGGTTCTGGGTCTACTGGAGTTGTCGAAGGCCTAGAAAAGCATTGGGTTATCTATATTGGGCCTATCATTGGGCCTATAGTGGTCTTCTGCTGTAATTATTCATATTTGATTATTTCATATGGTCTGTAATAACTTGTAATAACGAATGATGGAGTAGTTAATAAAAGAGGGGTTGGGATGTTTTAAATTTCGCGCGAATGGGTAGATAACATGCTTATAGGGTCTACATGATTGTTTGCAACTTTGTTTGGCGTGCCTATTTCTATACACTAATTAGTGATCATGCCTATAGGAATTCAAACACCTCACTCATTCAACTTGTCTAATTATCAGAAGCATGAGTTTAAATGCTTTACCTATTCACATGTCTACTTCTACGCGTTATTAGATAACATGTCTATAGGAATCAAGCATCAATAATTATTCGCTTGTGCAACTGCAATGTGCTTATTAGATAGCATGCCTATAGGATCGTGTTAATATAGGCCTTTGCTAATTTCATCTAGATACCATGTCTATAGAGCTTAAATTGATTAACTAATTGACTAATTTCGTTGTCTTATTACTCTGCCCACCTAGATAACATGCTTATAGGAATAAACACGATAAATCTGCCAGTTATTAGAGAACCTGGCTATAAATACTTTTACTCGCTTAGAAAGCATGCCAATAGGATAAATACGAGTAATTCCGAGTTTTTCAATGGTTTTCACTATCATGTCTATAGGTTTTCATAACTTGTAATCTGGAATCTCGATAATCTGAATTGTAGCACTGCCCATGAGATGTTCTTAAACTGTGCGGTCACTTAGAATCCATTCCTATAGGTTTAAGCAACACCTCAATTTTGAAACTGCCTGCTGCATAATATGAAATCTGCCCGCGTGCATTTGTTGTTACATGTGGAGGCTAACATGGGCCTTTAATTGTCTTTATGTAAAGTCCTATCTGTTTTGAATGTCACTTAGTTTTATCATTTTTGAGAAACCTAAGTAAAGTCTAGAACCACTCAAATAGTAGTGCACACATAGGACACAACTTAGAATTGAATTATAACTGTTTAGGTAAACAACTTCAACATAGTAATCGGGTAGCAGGAGATGATAGTTTTTTCCCGCTGAATAATATGAGCAAATCCTTTCATAAAGGGAGTGATGAAGTATTATTTATGTTGCACGGGGTGATCCTTTAGGTTAAAAAACGTAGGGCCCCCGTTTCCTTTATACACTTAGTCGTTTAATATAGACCATTATAGTTGTATCCTTGTAGTCCTTCAAGATTTGTACCAATTCTCATTTGTATTACAATGAAACTCTTCGACTTTTATATTTCTTTGTTTTTCTGATCACCTAGCCTAATCCACATAGTTTTAAGTTCGGCCAAACCCACAATTGTGGACTTAGAAGAGTGCCTAACACTTTCTCTTTAAGGAAATTTGAGACTTTACCCGATCTTTGGTGGTGTTGACTAGTCAAACAGAGTTATTTTCATAATAGGTTCCCTAACACAACTTGAAACCGTTAGGTGGCAATTCTCCTCTTTTAATACCCACTTAAAAGAGTTGTCACATGTTGAAACCCGATTTCGCGAGAAAAATGGGCACGACAACATGGTGACTCTGATGGGGATATCACACTTAGGCTCTTACCATAATGAACTTGGCTTATGTGGATTCCTTTCTTTGTTACGTGCACATCCCTTCCCTTCCTCACCTTTATTTGTTTAAATCTGCTATGACATGCACATCCCTCCCCCTATTCACCTTTAGTTGCTATGATCGCTCTCTTATCTTGTCAAAATTGCTATATGATGCCTACTTCCTTACTTGCTTTATTACATTCTTGCATATATTCTACGAACTAAACTGACTTCTTCCTTTTGTCTTTCTTTTCTACGTTTTTCATATTTACTTTGCTATTGTATTTACTACTTTCACATATTTTATCATGTAAATACTTGGAAACATGTTATTATCTCTGCATAAAGCATGCTCCACATCATACTCTACTCGTGCCAATTATCAACATAGCGGCGCTTAATGAGTGTCTCCGCTCTTCCAAAATTACCCTTTTAAAATTGAAAAGGTTTATTTGCGGTAGACTAGTCGATCAGCGGCGCAATTGACGAGCCCGTGCCTTTCCCTCTCAAGTTGTCCACTTGGGAGTACCAGTCTAGACCATTCTAGAAACCCTACTCCAACTTAAAATGTACATGCATCATGTTAAACCTAGTACGGGTTGGAGCATTATTAACGTAACAGTCCACTAAGATAACCTTGTCCCAAGTCCGACGGGATTTCCACAATCTCAATGGACACTATCATATTATGTGCATTTCTTGGAGAAAATGAGCCAATGTGTTGATCATTATTGCGTCAATAGTCAAATCTGGAGGGGGAAAGGGGCTAACTTTTGTTTGTTTGTAGAAAATAAGGCACGAAGTCCCAAGGTTCGGTACGGTCCAAAACATCCCACCTTTGCTACTCGACTGGTGGAAAGACCTTGTGCCTTGCGACAAGAACCATGTGAGAAGAGTATTGGGTAACCTTTCGTCCTTGCTAAACATTCAACCAAATAGGGCATTGATTGAGGCCGCTAACATGTTCTGGGACGAGAAAAGTGCCATCTTTTGATTTGTCGATAGAGAAATGACTCCTTTCCTGGAAGAAATAGGAGGCTTCGGTATGTTTCCACGGGATAGTCCAGGATTACTAGTGCCAGAGGATCGCACCCCCCCCCCCCCCCCCCCCCCCCCCCCCNTTAAAGAAGTCATACATCCCTTTCAAAATTCTTTACGAACGGTATGGGCATAGAAAGTCATATCGTCTTCATCATGATGAACTTGCCATTACTTCCTTGGGTTGGACGCACCACCGGGTTTATATGTTCATCGTCTACTTCTTGGGGTTGTTGATATTTCCAATGAAAGGAGGAAGGATTCATACTCGCTTAGCCATGGTCGCCAGAACCTTGATGGAAGGCATCAATGGACAAACTTATACCATCATCCCTATGATCTTAGCTGAAATGTACCGCACTCTAGATCGGTGCAAGCAGGGATTTGGACACATTGAAGGTTGTAATATGTTACTACAAATTTGGCTGTTGGAACACTTTCAGAGGGGAGAATATCGTTAAGATATTATACGACGACCGTTGAATGACTACTTAGCTTACCATCGCCCAAAGAAAATGACATTTATCCCGGACAGGTTTGCAAAACTTGGAAATGCTGTAAGTTGGGTGCATTTCTTCAGCAATCTGGCAGACGAGCAGGTACATTGGATGTTTGAGTGATTTCCTAGTAGTGAGTTCATCATCAGGTCAAGAGGGAATACTCATTTGGTACTGATCAGGTTGCGAGGCATCTATACTTATGCTCCTATAAGGGTAATGAGACAAGCAGGAAGAAATAGGTCATAACCCGAGTTTCCAACATGGTCCAGTACAAGACAGATTTAAAAGGGGATGTCATTCCATTCAAGTTCGAGGCACAAAATATGTGCAACCAAAAGATCATTGTGGAAAGAGAAACCATTGAGCCAAATATGTATCATGCCGGTCATGTGTACTTCTATCCATCGTGGTTGGTGGATGATGTAGTGGGAGATGTCAAGCGAGGAGTCGATTTGAAAGACATGATCATAGATGACGCTGCTGAGGCACATGTTAAGTATAGAAAGCTATGCAAAAGGGTTTTCGAGTCTGAAGCCAAACGTCTGGAACATCAGAGAGTGAACATGGAAGAAATAAAAGAATGGAAGGAAATTTCCACTAAGTCAACAAAGAGATTGGAATACTTGGAACAGGATTGATGGAGCTTGAAGGAAAGATGAGGAAGAGACTCTCAGATTGTCAAAGCACGGATGTCAGTGAAGGAGGGAATTTAGCAAAGGCTTACTTACTGTTGGATATGCGCGATCTGGGGAACCTGATTGATGGAGTCAAAAGAGCCAAGCACAGGAAGGTCTTTCAGGGACTAAGTAGACTAGGAAATGATGTTCTTTACTGCTTTCTAGCTTAGCCTTAGATTTCGATTGTAATAAGGCTAAATTCCATTAGTAACTTTATTATTATTATCGATTTAGTAAAGGTTTGGCTCATTTTTCGCATTAATGAAATGACACAGTTGTTGGCATCGATTTTCTCCAAGTCTATGTGTCACTTAGGCCTACCTCAGGCACAATGAGGTCCCCTAAATTAGGATGCAAATTATTGCATGATTTTGCAAAACATATTTTAATACTGCAAGCATCCTTTCAATATTCCTTTCTAACTTGTTACCTTTTGTTTTTTTTTTCTTTTGATTATTCCCATTTCCCAAGGTTGGTTCGTGCATACTGGCATTGTCAACATATCACACCAGATCCAGAGGTCCTCCACCTCCTCCTCCACCAAGTGATCCCAAAGGCAAAGGCAAAGGAAAAGGTAAATGGACGATTTGAGTGGTATCGGAAAAGACAACGCTACTATGGCGGAAAACGTCGAAGTACTCCGGCGCATAATGAATTAGTCTTACTTCTGGAACAGAAAATCCTAGAACTACAAGGCAAACTTGAGCAGGTCTAAATTTGGCAAACCTTTCCCTCACTCTCAATGTCCCCGACATTAACCAGCAAAATTTAACTACCCAAAACCAGACACTGCCATAAAACATACAAAACCAAAACACACCACCAAATCCTCCTGCACCACACCAGTATCCCACACCTCCTCAGAACCTTAACCCTCCACCAGTACCAACCCCTCAACAACACCATCATCCAACTCAATTCCCACAAACCACTACTTATCACACTCAATAAATGACCACCCTTATGCCCAGATTCCTGGAGTTCATCAAAGCAATCCAATATATGTGTAAACTTTACCCCATACCCACAAAAAACCCTATACATACCCGAATCGACCGAGAAAGACCTGCTTATTAAGAATATGGTGAAGGAACTCAAGAAGCTCACTGGTAGAGTTCAGAATGTTGAAGTTGGTAAAGGCGTTGAAGTTCTAAACTACAAGGACCTATGTATTCAGATGGATGTGGAACTGCCGGAGGGTTACAAACCTCCCAAGTTCGAAATGTTCGATGGAACTGGCGATCTGAAAGTGCATCTGAGAACGTATTGTGACAAACTTGTAGGAGTGGGCAAGAATGAACGAATCCGCATGAAACTGTTCATGCGAAGCCTCACAAGAGATGTTTTGTCTTGGTATATCAGTCAAGACCCAAAGAAGTGGGTTAGTTGGGTTAGCATGGCGTCATACTTCATGGACAAATTCATGTTCAACACAGAAAATGCGCCAGACGTTTTCTACATTAAAAACCTCAAGAAGAATCCGACATAAACCTTCAGCGAGTATGCCACTCGTTGGAGACCAAAAGACGCGAATGTAAGGCCAACCCTTGAAGAAGAAAAAATGAACACGTTCTTCGTCAGAGCTCAAGACCCGCGGTGTATTATGAAAGGTTAATGGTTATTGAAAGTCACAAATTCTACGACAATATCAAGCTAGGAGAAAGAATAACAGAAGGGATTAAGAATGGGATGGTAACCAATTTTGATGCACTGCAGGCCAAGAATAAAGCTTTGCAATTAGGAGGTATTTCGAAGAATAAAGAAGTAGGCTCCATAATGGTAGCCCAAGGTCCTAAGTCTCCTCCCATATACCAAACACCTCCATCCACATACCAACCATCACCCCCCAGATATTAACAAACTGCTACCAACTATCATGCCTATAATACTCAACCCGCATATTACCACTCTCCACCACCTGCCCGCCAAAACTACCAAAAACCACGTCCAAATTTTAACTGAAGACCACCTAGAAAATACACCCCAATTGCCGAACCCATGGACCAACTATACGAGAGGATAAAGGCTGCTGGTTACATCACTCCCATTCCTAACATTGTTATGGATAATTCTTCCTAGTAGATCAACCCCAACAAGACATGTGCCTTTCATTCAGGCATGAATGGTCATACCATTGATGAGTGCCACTTGAAAGATAAAATTCAGACATTGATCGACACTAAGGTCATACATGCAAAGGAAGCTGCACCAAATGTTCGTAACAATCCTCTCCCAGATCACAGAGGTGAGGGAGTGAATGTGCTTAGAGACAGATTAAGAATGGGACCTAGAGGGGTCAATCAGACTTATTCGAGAGGGAGATGCTCCTAAAACGTCTCCAGTCACCCTCACGCCAATTGTGGTCCAAACCCAGGCGCCATTTGAAGTTGAGGTATCTATACCCTTCACCATGATGGTGGCTCCCACACCATCCTACCAGTCTGATGCCATCCCATAGGACTATGTTGCGGAAGCAAGGAGAAAAGGAAAAGAAAAACTGGAGGAAACAGGGGCAGCACAAGGTATGACTAGAACTGGTAGAGTTTACCTTATAACCTGGGGGGAACAAGCAAAGAAGCTACATCTAAGCCGCCTATTGCCGAGACTGGCAATTATGATCTTTGGAGGAAGGTGCAAGCAAGAGAGTACTCTATCGTTGACCACTTGAAAAAAACTCCCGCTCAGATATCCATCTTGTCACCACTACAAAACTCCGACACATACAGGAGTACTTTGATGAAGGTGTTGAGTAAAGATTATGTACGCACCGACATCACTAGTGGGGAGATGGCTAACATGGTCGGACAGGTATTGGAGAGCCACATAATCACCTTTCATGAAGATGAATTACCACTAGAAGGATTGAGTCACAACAGGGCACTACACATCACAGTGCAATTTGAGGATAAGTTCATCGCCAGGGTCCTGTTAGATGGGGGTTCAAGTCTCAACATATGCCCACTGACTACTCTAAAGAGATTATTTAAAGGCCTGCATGAGATACGAATGGGAAGCATGAATGTGAAAGCATTTGATGGATCTTAGAGAGCTATCATTGGAGAAATCAACCTCAGTCTACAGATGGGCCCTACTTGGTTTGATGTTGAGTTTCAGGTGCTGTATCTGCTACTTACAACCTATTATTGGGACGACCATGGATACATGCTGCTGGTGCAGTGGCTTCAACCTTGCATCAGGCTGTGAAGTTTGAGTGGAATCATTAGGAGGTGATCATTCATAGAGATAGAAGTAAACCCATCTACACCAATCAGACTGTTCCAGTCATCAAAAATAGAAAGAAGCTGGCTGGAGAAATATAGCATCGCATTGAGCGAGTCAACGCAATTTAAAAGGACCAATGGTGGAGAAAAATGATAGAAATCATACTGCTATGGACATGTATGAACCCGGCAGTGGTCTCGACAAAAATATTCAAGGGATCACCAAATCTGTACAACCACTGCGTCATCGCACGACTTTTGGACTCGAATATGAATACACATGGTAGGAGTACCAGGATTGGTCACCACCATGTCAAAGTCCTTATTATCCACTGGAACAACGGGTACCACCTCTACATCAGACATTGCATCAAGCTGACATGATGTGGGGATCCGAGGAAGATGAAGTTTTAGCGGGCATGAGGAATCTATTTTTAGACGAAGAGGATATGGAATGCAGTGCAAAAGTTGAAGAGGAGGAGGAAGACCTTACCATTCAGACTGTGGAGAAAGGAGCTGTTCTCAAGAACTGGACTGCTGCACCATCCCCGGGCCCGTCAAGTTCCTGGGTAGCCTGGCAAATTAGCATGAATTACTGGATTTGAGACATTTTTCAGTATTTTGTTTTGAAATAATTGCTCGAGTCATCGAGCCACACTTGTTGACGTTTTTAAGATTTTATTAATGCATTATTGTTTTTGTATTTATTATTATTCTTTATATTTTCTTTTTCAGCATTATTATTACTTATCCCGATGAACCTACGACTGTGACATGTAATGAGACAACACGGCATGAGGATAGTGATTCAGAGGATCTGGAAGATGATACAATACCTGAGGAAATCATCACAAAAGTGGAAAACTTTGTAATCAAACCAAAGTCTAATTTGGAGGAAACTGAGACCGTTAACTTAGGGGATTCTGAAACGGTCAAGGAAACACGTATAAGCATTCATCTATCACCATCAGCGAATGAAGAGTACATCAGATTCCTAAAAGAGTATGAAGATATCTTTGCATGGTCTTACGACGATATGATTGGTTTGAGCACATCCATAGTGGCTCAGGAGCTACACACTAATCCCTTGTGTCCATCAGTAAAGCAGAAGCTTAGAAAATTCAAGACGGATATAAGTTTGAAGATAAAAGAAGAGTTCACCAAGAAAATCAAAGACAAGGTTCTCCAAGTGGTCGAATATCCGACTTGGTTGGCCGATATTGTGCCAGTTCCAAAGAAAGATGGGAAAGTTAGAGTATGTGTCGATTATTGAGATCTGAATAGAGAAAGTCCCAAAGATGATTTCCCATTGCCCAACATACACATACTGATTGACAACTGTGCCAAGCATGAGCTCCAATCCTTTATGGCTTACTTCGCAGGATACCATCAGATTTGGATGGATGAAGAGGATCTCGAAAAGACAGCCTTCATAACACTATGGTGGATATACTGTTAACAAATGATGTCATTTGATGTGAAGAACGCTGGGTCACCTACATGAGAGCCATGACAACCATCTTCCATGACATGAAACTCAAGGAAATAAAGGTGTACGTGGACGACGTTATCATCAAATCTAAAAGGATTTCAGATCATATAACATACTTGAAGAAATTTTTCGACCGGCTTCGAAAATATAATTTGAAGTTGAATCCTACAAAATGTGCCTTGAGAGTCCCTGCTGGAAAATTGTTAGGATTCGTCGTCAATCACCGAGGGATTGAGTTGGACCCATCAAAGGTCAAAGCTATCCAATACCTACCACCTCCGAAGAATAAAAAAGATGTGATGAGCTTTTTAGGGCGTCTCAATTACATCAGCCGCTTCATAGCACAATCAATTGTGATATTTGAGCCAATCTTCAGGATGCTGAGGAAAGATGCTGCAACAAGCTGGACTGAAGAATGCAAGAAAGACTTCGATAAAATCAAGGAGTATTTATCTAAACCACTTGTTCTGGTCTCACCAGAACCAAAAAGGCCTCTGCTGCTTTATTTGTCCATATTGGAGGGAGCTTTTGGGACAACATGATGAAACTAGAAGAAAGGAGCATGCGATATATTATCTGAGCAATAAATTCATGCCTTACGAAGACCGATATTCTTTGCTAGAACGCACCTGTTGTGCTTTGACGTGGATAACTCAGAAGTTGAGGCATTATTTCTGTGCATACACTACATATCACATATCAAGGATGGATCCGCTAAAATACATCTTTCAGAAACCTATGCCTACGGGTAAGTTAGAAAAGTGGCAAATATTGTTGAGCGAATTCGACATTGTCTATGTAACTCAGAAGGCGATCAAAGGGCAATCATTGATAGATCATCTGGCAGAAAATCCTGTAGATGGAGAATACGAACCATTGAAAACATATTTTCCCGATGAGGAGCTGTCATTTGTGGGCGAAGATATCACCGAGGTATATGATGGTTGGAGAATGTTCTTCGACGGGGCAGAAAACTTCAAAGGAGTTGGTATCGGAGCTGTCTTAATATCAGAGACCGGCCAACACTATCCGGTATCTGCAAAACTCAGGTTTTCATGCACCAAAATATGGAAGAATATGAGGCTTGCATCTTGGGGCTCAGGTTGGCCATTAACACGAACATTCAGGAGGTGCAGGTAATTGGAGATTCAGATCTTTTGGTGCACCCGGTTCTAGGAGAATGGGATATGAATAACACCAAAATATTTCCATATTTGCACTATGTACAAGAGCTGATCAAGAGGTTCACAAAGATAGAATTCAAACATGTTCCAAGGATTTAGAACGAGTTTGCAGATGCGTTAGCCACTTTGTCCTCCATGATACAACACCCAGACAAGAATTTCATTGATCCTGCCCCAATAGGGATTCATAAATAGCCAGCTTACTGTGCTCATGGTGAAGAATAGATTGATGGAAATCCATCGTTCCACGACATCAAGAAGTACCTGGAAAAGGGAGAATACCCAGATACTTCTACCCATACTCATAAGCGCATGCTTCGAATATTAGCCAACTATTTCTTTCAAAGCGGGGGAATTCTATATAAAAGGACTCCTAACCTAGGATTACTATGGTGTGTCGATGCTAAGGAGGCATCCAGATTGCTCGAGGAAATACATGCCGGAACTTGCGGACCGCACATGAATGGTTTCATCTTAGCCAAGAAGATACTAAGAGCAGGGTATTTCTGGATGACTATGGAAACATACTGCATCAAGTATGTTCAGAAGTGTCACCAATGCCAGATACATGCTGACATGATACGAGTACCACCCAATTAACTCAATGCAACAAGTTCACCCTGGACTTTCTTTGCTTGGGGTATGTATGTCATCGGCCCAATCGAGCCCACTACTTCAAATGGGCATAGGTTCATTCTGGTGGCCATAGACTACTTCATATAATGGGTTGAAGCTGCATCTTATAAAGCGGTAACTAAGAAGGTTGTAGTAGATTTTGTTCGTGATTGCATTGTTTGTCGATTAGGAGTACCAGAGTCAATCATTACTGACAACGCCGCCAATTTAAACAGCGATTTGATGAAAGCCATGTGTGAAACATTCAAGATAAAGCATAGGAACTCCACAACATATAGGCCACAAATGAACAGAGTCGTAGAAGCCACCAACAAGAATATCAAGAAGATATTAAGGAAAATGGTGGGAATTATAAACAATGGCACGAGAAGCTGCCATTTGCTTTACTTGGATATCGTACCATAGTTCACAGATCAACCGGGGCAACCCCTAACTACTGGTTTATGGTACTGAAGCTGTTATTCTTGCCGAAGTAGAAATCCATTCTCTAAGAATCATACAAGAAGCTGAGCTCAACAATGCAGAATGGGTACAAAGCCACTATGAAAAACTAGCTCTCATTTATGGGAAAAGAATGAATGTAGTATGTCACAGTCAACTCTACCTGAACATAATGGCAAGCGCTTTCAACAAAAGGGTCAGGCCAAGGCAATTCACATCGAGGCAATTGCCGCTAAAGCGAATCTTCCCGTATTAGGATGAAGCCAAGGGGAAGTTCTAACCCAACTGGCAAGGTCCCTACATGGTTCATTGGGTACTAACAAGAGGAACACTTATACTTGCAGAAATGGATGGAGAGATTTTTCTGAAACCTATCAATTCAGACGCAGTCAAGAGATACTATGTTTAAGATTGTTTGCATTTTTCCATTTGATGTAACTGAACTACGCTTGACCTTATTCCTGTTTAAGAAGGGATACGTAGGCAGCCCTATGGGTTCGGTCACATACTAATAAATCTTCATTTCCCCATGATAAGAAACCGGGGTAGGATATCGAGTTTGTCCAATTTCATTACGTGTGTAACAACCAAGGAATGTATTGTCAGGAGTATGCATTTAAACTGGGGCAAAGTTTTGAGAAAGACCCTCAAAATTCTAAAGCAAAGAGGTTGCAATATCTCTAAATGTGTTGCAGTCACCGGTTCATCTAAATTATTTGATCCCATGCATTCTCTTATATTTCAAACAACTACACTTTTGCAAATAATTCTATCAAGTGCATACATGCTTAATGTTACCCATGGTAACTCAAAAAGGACCCCAGGACAGGAATGAAGGCAAAGAAGGGAATCAAGAGCATGAACCAACCGTTCCCTGCAAAAACTTACAATTTTCCTTTGAATGCAGGTACAATAGACACAACAATAATTTTCACAAATACATACGCACATCGAAATAACTACCTTCACGACGACAAGTTTCTAAACACAAACACATCAAGCTAAGAAATGCCTTACTCTCTCACAGCTGATCATTTCTTTTCTTTCATAAGACTAAGCACCGCCTTTCTCTGCATGAGACTAAGCATTGTCTTCATTTCTTGCATGAGGCTAAATTGCCTCCGTAATTGCATAAGGTTAAGCACTGCCTTTCTCTGCATGAGACTAAGCATTGTCTCCATTTCTTGCATGAGGCTAAGCATTTCTTCCTTAATTGCATAAGGCTAAGAACTGCCTCTCTCTGCATGAGACTAATCATTGTCTCCATTTCTTGCATGAGGTTAAGCATTACCTCCTTAATTGTGTAAGGCTAAGCACTGCCTTTCTTTGTATGAGACTAAGCATTGTCTCCATTTCTTGCATGAGGCTAAGCATTGCCTATGTAATTGCATAAGGCTAAGCACTGCCTTTCTCTACATGAGACTAAGTATTGTCTAAATTTCTTGAATGAGGTTAAGCATTGCCTCTGTAATTGCATAAAGCTAAGCACTACCTTTCTTTGCATGAGACTAAGCATTGTCTCCATTTCTTGCATAAAGCTAAGTATTGCCTCCGTAATTGCATAAGGCTAAGCATTATATTTATTTGCATGAGACTAAGCATTGTCTCCATTTCTTGCATAAGGCTAAGCATTGCCTCCGTAATTGCATAAGGCAAAGCACTGCATTTCTTTGCATGAGACTAAGCATTGTCTCTATTCTTGCATGAGGCTAAGCATTGCCTCCGTTGAGGCTAAGCCTGGCCTCTCCTTGTCAAAGACCAATCACTACCCTCATCTCATATAAGACTAAGCCTTATCTTGTCTCGTCTTCGCATATAACTAAGTATCATATCTCTGCATTTCATAGGCTGAAACATCGCCATTTTTTCTGAAGGCGTCATGGTCGAAGACACCATCCTTATAGCTGGAAGACACCATTCCATGGCCTGAGAATCTCTCAAAACAGGCGTCATAGTCTAGAGGCACCATCCTCATGGCCCGAGGACACCATTTCATGGCCTGCGAATCCTTTATCATACATTTCATGGCCCAGGACGTGATGGTCTAAGGACATCATCCTCATCGTCCAAAGAAAACTCTCATGGTCCAAAGGGAATTTGCATCATGTTTAAATTTTTTCAATAACCCATATATATTCACAAGCATTGTGTTTTAGTTTTTGCAAATAATTCAGGAAGTAACTATTCTACAAACGGGAGCAATCTTCACTCCAGTTTCCGTTCACACCGTTCACATCCTTCGACTCCTCAAACGTAACCGACTATCAATATTTGACTACCTTTTCTATGACCGTTCGAATATCTGCCTCATACACCGGTAACATCCAAAATTCGCATCCATAGCTCCATGTTACTTCCAATACGCACACGCAAGTATATGTGGTCGACAAGTAATATGGGATTGTAAGTCCAGATATCGTACCCACAGAGACTTGTGATTAACTATCAACTAAATTAAACCCAAACAATTAATCTATTCAAGAGAACACTAAAGTATGAATATTTCACTAAAATTAATCTAGAATAGTAAACTATGAAATTAACGAAACAAATTGGCGAAATTAGACACGAATTCAATAAGAGCCGATATTCTAGAGGTATGGGTTAGCAAACAATCCTGTTGAGTTTTTCACTTAAATCATCTAATTAATTTATCAGGTTTATTGATTGACGAGGTTAATATTGCTCGTAGCCTTCTCCCGAAGTACAACTCGCCTATTCAAGCTAACCTAACGCCTATATTCCTATGAAATTAGGATTAACAAGAACGCATTAATAATTCCTGTATAATAACCAAGCAAGGCGATTAGTTATATTCATATCCTAACCGCAAATCCGCTCCCCTAGAGGGTTCAGATCTTGCTCTACCCAATCTTATATGCAATCTAGAATTCTCTCTCCCGAGTTCAATCCTAGATTCGTAGATAGTATTCAATTGGTGATCAAGCAATCAAATAATTAAGCGAAAGATTGAATAAATAAACCAGTATGATAAAATAATAAGAACAATTCAAGCTCTAAACTACAACGTTCATGTAGCACCCAAAACTCTAGAACTAATAAACTATGAAATTAAAGGAAGAGAAGAAAAACTAGGTAGAAGCCTCCTTCGAGCGTGGTGTGTGTTCCTCCACGTCAAATTCCCTCACGTGAATATTCGTGAATCAAAATCCCCTTAAAGTTGTGTTTTTGGGTCTATTTATAAGTTTGGGACAAACCCTAACCGTGTAGGAGACTTCTATTCAAACCGGGAAACACTTAAAACCTTCAAAACTCAGAATTGACCGGACAGGGACCCGGGCGTTAAGCCCCAAACGCCCCCTTATAGCATGGGCAGGCCTGGCGTTAGGGGCCAAACGCCCGGCTAACGCCCGGGTGTTTCCTTTTCGACTCTTGAGCGTATTTTTGACGTTTATGCATCCATTTAGCTCGGCTTCCATCTCCAGTTCACCTACACATGAAATAGACTCCATTATGCACATATAACGTGTATTTTTATCATTAATGCACACAAAATGTAAGGTATATAATGCTTAAAATCATGAACTCTAGCCACGCATCACTCCACCCTAAATTATCCGTTACCTGCAACACTACCCTCTTATAATAACTCCATCGGTTTCGTTTGCCGTTGAATCCAGAACTACACACGACCTGAATCCTGTACCACCAGGGATATGTAGGCAACTCAGGAATCATGGTTCGGCCCCATTTTTCAAATCACATCATTGCCACTCAGTTTGGCCAAAATTAGTCATCATTTTCTTTTCCCGTCAACTCTTTCATCATTCACGGGTAAAAAGCGGCAGCTGTTGATATCCAATTTTGCCCTCACATTTTTTTAAATAGTATATATATTTTCGAAATGTCATTTTGCATCGTTATTTAATTTACAAGATTTATATAAGCATTTTTCATATATTTTCATAATTTTTAGAGTCTTAAAATTAATTTTCTTGCATTTAAATTACTTAAACATTATCCCTTTAAATTACTTATGATGACTTAATCATTCAAATTTATCATTTTATATCCACGTGTGTGTTTAATAATATTTTACTTCATTTTATGTAATTACATATATATTTTAGTTATTTATGTAATTTTTGCAATAATAGCCTATGTTCATGAATAATTGCGTTTTTATTTCATTATTTGTGCCAAAATAGCATTTTATATTTTTATAATACTAAATTATTATTTCCAATCATTTTACTGCATAATTAATATTTTTACTATTTATAAATTACTTTTATAAATTATGTGTTTATAAATTTTGTGTATTTAAACTATGGTCCAATTTTAAGCCAATTTCGGATCACATTTGGCCCAAATCCTCAGCCCAAGAACCTCCAACCCAAGCCAAATGACCCTTTACTAAAACCCGGTCGCAACCCATTTTCAAACGACCCACCAGTTCAATTTTTTATCCTGGCTGTTGATCTTGAGAGATCAATGACCTTCGTTCATTCCCCCCTTTTAATTAACCCAACCCAATCCCTAGAGACCCATTTCCCTGCCCAGCCGCCTCTATATTCTCTCATCTCTCCACTCGTCTCTGAGAAACCCTAGCCGCCATACCCTTAAATCCTCTCTGATTCCAACCTAAACATGGAGTTAATCCATGATTTACTTACCTATGTTGTGATACTTTACTATTATATGCGTGTCTATGGTGTTACTTAGTCCTTGCCCTATATTTGGCAAGAACTACCTTTCAAAGAACGAGCCTGATTTACTCAATTTTTTGTGAAGATTTGGACGATCTTTCGTCTATATACACTCTACAAGGGGTGATTCTTGCATTATTGGTTCGATTTAGGGCCGTTGGACCCAACTAGGGTTTGAGATTTTCCTTTTTCTTTAATGTTTTTGATTGCAAGTGATATATTCTTTCCTTTCTTGTGTTTGACTGATGATTTTTCATGTTCGTTCGCTCAATTTGAACACTATATAAACCCCTCGCCAATTTTCCCTTTGGACAGACCTTAATCACTGTGATTCTCTCACTCTCACTTATTCTATATTATTCTGAATCTATTGCTCTTGGCCGGCTGAAATCCAAGTCCATCAGAATCCTTTCTAACGACCTCCCTAGTGCGAGCACTGCTCGGGGTCCATTTGAGACTCTTGTGAACTCTGACGCACTAGGATTTGGGTCTTTTAGTTGTTCTCTTTGCTGGTGGAATTTAAGCTGTTTCTAACACTTAGATTTTCCCTCTTATTTTGTTTGTTATCTTCTTTTTCTTGTTTCCAGTATTTCTCATACTCATGTTATTTGAACCAATATTAATTCTATATTATGTTATTTCACACGCTTTTGTAGATACCCTGTAACTTTGAGTCTTTGAATGTCATAACCTATTTAGATTCTTACGATCATCTTAGATGACTGGGTAACTTTAAGTTTACTTTGTGTTTCGCTGTTTATTATGAGTTTGTCGAAAACTTTGTTCTGGATTCTTGCACTGAAATTCCTAGGGAATCATCTTCTTCCCAGAATTTGCCGTAAATCCTTTATGTGAACTCTGTTATTACCTGCTTACATGAACCAAATCTGTTTTCGTGATGCTTTAATCAAACCTATTGTTGTATTTGGATAATCATGTATTCTCCGGTATTGTTTATGCTCCTAGTTGAGTCCTACTAAATTTAGATTCCACGATCATGTATAGTTGACTGGCTTAAGCTATGAAGTCTGTCTGCTCTGTTTAACCTTAAGTTGGCAATGTTTTCTACCATAATAATCTTGAACTTGGGAATTTCTGTGTTGCACTCGGCATAATTAAGATCCTTACTAGCTCCTATAGACCGTGCATTCCTACGTGCTTGCTTACTTACCATCCTCTGGCTGGGACCTTTGTACCTTAATTTCCTAGTTATGAATCTCTTTTGGATTATTTCATACTTTGATGTAATCTCGTTGTTCTAAAAACTAAGCATACATGCTTACCATGTTGAACTAAGTAATGTGCCTCCTCAACTCTGCTAATGTTGCACATGCTATACTCTTTCACTTGTTATGAACCTATATTGTCATTCCTTAGGCTCAAACTCTTATATTAAGGCTTTTCTCTATTGATCTTTCAAGTTTTCATAATTAGATCCCCTGTTGTGAATTTGTCTATAGTTGTTTTGACCATGCTAATGCTTGAAACTTCTTTGGAAGTAGTCTATCATCCTATGATGATCTACCATCCCCCCAAAAACTAAATAATGCAGGCATAAACTTGTCCCATGTGTGTTCTGCCAACATGTTACAAGATTTTTTTCTATATATTTTGGTGATGATTAGCTTTACAATTTTAATAAAATAAATTTGTGGGCTTCCTTCTCATACTAGTTAGTTCAACATATAGTCTGTTGTATGTAATCATGTATGAGTCCCTCGTCTGGGTTAGATATATGTATCTAATCAAACATCAATAATTATACGCTCAATTTGTGCAACTGCAATGCCTTTGTTAATTTTCATCTAGATACCATGTCTATAGGACTTTAATTGATTAACTAATCGACTGTTTCTGTTGTCTTATTTCTCTTCCCACCTAGATAACCTGCTTATAGGAATAAGAATGATAAATCTGCCAATTATTAGAGAACCTGGCTATAAATACTTCTACTCACTTAGAAAGCATGCCAATAGGATAAAATACGAGTAATTATGAGTTTTTCAATGGTTTTCACTGTCTCATTGTGAGAATCGCTTAGAGATCATGTCTATAGGTTTTCATAACTTGTAATCTATAATCTCGATAATCTGAATTGTAGAATTGCCCATGAGATGTTCTTAAAATGTGCGGTCACTTAGAAGCCATGCCTATAGGTTTAAGCGACACCTCGATTCTGAAACTTCCTGCTGCTTAATATGAAATCTGCCCGCGTGCATTTATTGTTACATGTGGAGGCTAACATGGGCCTTTAATTGTCTTTATGTGAAGTCCTATCTATTTTGAATGTCACTTAGTTTAATCATTTTTGAGCAACCTAAGTAAAGTATAGAACCACCCAAATACTAGGTTCAAAGCCTCCTGGATCATAGGCATGTGACGGGTGGTGCACGCATAGGAAGTGACTTAGAATTGAATTAGAACGCTTTAGGTAAACAACTTCAACATAGTGATCGGGTAACATGAGATGATAGTCTGTGCCAGCTGAAAAATATGAGTTACTCCCATCATAAAGGGAGTTGTGAAGTATTATCTATGTTGCACGGGGTGGTCCTTTAGGCTAAAAAACTTAGGGGCCCCTTTCCTTTATACACCTAGTCCTTTAATGTAGACCATTGTAGTTGTATCTTTGTGTCCTTAAATATTTGTACCAATTCTCATTTGTGTTATAATGAAACTCTTCGACTTTTATATTTCTTTGTTTATCTGATCACCTAGCCTAATCCACATAGTTTTAAGTTCGGTCCTGTCACACCCCAAAACTAAGGTGCGACTTGATTGGCGCTCGACCCAAGCAACCTGTCAAGTGAACCCTTAACTAAGTTGTATTATGAATCATGATAACTGAAGTGACCCAAAATGATACCATGACATATTTATTATAAAATTAAAAAAAAAAGAACTAAATTCAAATTGGGAGTTAAGTCATAAGTCTTGACAAAATACCCAACAGAGAATAATAATTGTGTAATACCCACTATACTTAGTCATGAGCCTCTAAGAATACTGAATTTCTATGCCCTCGGAGCATACCCCAAATAATGAAACAATATAAATCAATACTGAGTTTGAGTCCCAACCGAGCAAAGAAGCAGGGAAATTTTTTAGCTGGAAGCTAGTCCTATCCTGTAGTGCCGGGAACGTGATCAGTATTATCTGCATCCATGAAAAAAGAAAACAGGCCCTCACGGACTAAGTATCACGACAAGATACTCATCAAGTCTCATAGGCTACCTCCTAAGAAAGCAGATGAGACCTTCTGGGATAAACATAATAAGAAGAAAACATATCCACATAAAACACGTAAGCAATTTAAGGTCTGAAAACTAATAAGACTAAAACTAAAATTATAAGCTGAACATGTAAACAAATAATCACTAACAAAAATAGAATTTAAGTTAAACATAGTGGCCCTGCATACGTGAGATCTTGCAACACGCATGGGGGAGTGTCGGCCTATCTCCCCAACAAACAATAGCCCCTACGAGCATGAGGTAGTTAACCCTGGCCCTGGTGGCACTCACGCAAGGGGAGGTTGGCTAGCTCTCCCTTCTGAATGTGATCACATTAATGTTTGAATGAATGCTGAAACTAAATATTAAACTAACCGTAAATACAACAATTAAAGGCACATAAGAAGTAGTAATACCCGTAGGCCTGTAGTTCTGTCACATGTAGAGTAGTATTGAACAAGGGTAGAGTGACTAAGTGTTGGAGTATAAGAAGATATTGCTTAGATTTATCGAACACATGAAGCACAAGGGTTATTGTGGAATTCCCTACTAGGAAAAGCCTCAACTCACTTAAAGCTTTGGCTCCAGTTCGTCTCTTCAAGTTTCCCGAATATTCGACAACTCAAAGTGTACAATAATGAGCTGGGCTATGTTAATTCATAAGCTATTAATTTTTCAGCATGGATTCAAACTAAATTATATGTCCAAACATTCACCCTTCAGTAGTTCAAGTGAATTCCTAGCTTGGAAATTTTCTCAATCTAGAAGTAGTTTCTACAGACTTATTTAATTAACAAAAAAAAAAAAAAAAAAAAAAAAAAAAAAAAAACGAGTTCATGTTNAAAAAAAAAAAAAAAAAGAACATGAAGTCAAGGACACTAGTTTTATAAAAATCTATGAGTCACTGACCTATAATTATTTAGTCCTAGACCTAAAAGATGAAGTATTTTGTTTATAAATTGAAAAAAATATAAATTTATCTTAAACACTAAGAAGATGTATAAGAAATATAATGATTATTTGTCATACTACGAGACAATAGTTTAGTTCATAATAGTAACTAGCTAGTTAGGTTTTAACTGTAAAGTGCTTCAATTTGACTTGTTTATGTAAGTAGAAATTGGATTCCAAATCCCATATACAAACTTTAACCTTACTAGAAAATCCAGATTCTTCCTTATAGACCAAAAAGATATAAATTGCACTGAGTTAAAATAACAAACTAAAGGATTTGGGTTTTCCCCTCTAATTTATAAGCGATATCATTAGTATATGTCAAAATAAATATATCAATAGAATGAAAACTTCTGGATTTAAACTCTATTTCACATGGAGATAATAATCATGGGAACTAGAGGAGTTATTTACCTTGATTTAGAGAATGTCAAAGTATAGAGCCTTCTTAGGCAGAAGGTTTGCCCTTTTTAGTTTCCTTGGGCTTTCGGCTCACCTTAACCAAACTTATTATTAATTCTTTATTTTTTTTAGCATATGCATTAATTAATGATTAGTATAACTATTGTATTTCTACGGGGCTTTACATGTCGGACCCACAGTTGTCGTAATTTGAGCCCTTACCCGATCTTTGGTGGTATTGACTCGTCAAACGGAGTTATTTGCATAATAGGTGCCCTAACACACCTTAAAACCGTTAGGTGACGACTCTTCTCTTTTAATACCCATTTAAAAGAGTTGTCACATGTCGAAACCCTATTTCGCGAGAAAACAAGGCACGACAATTATCAAGAGAAGTTTATTAATTATCTCTTTCTAAATTCCTCTTATTTTACTTTATTTTCTATTGTTCCATGATACATTATAAACACGAGTTTCTAACCAATTGTGTTATCTGCTTATTATCTTCTTCCTAAAGGATTTAGTCAAAGTTTTTCCGGTTCAGAACAAGGTGGGCATCTTATAAAGCTATTTATACTGCTGCTATGCAATTTAATTATATGTGGAATCTGTTACATGCTTTACTCTCGTGATTATGCTTACCATATAGCACATACATAATAGGATGGCAATTATGATGAGTAAGCTACATGTTATTAAAAATGATGTCGATTCTCATTCCAGATTATATAATGAGAAATTTCATTATATGAATTGTTTTTGTTTGATAGGATATATAATATTTCTACCTCACAAATTTTAGCATATTAATATGACATTATTTTGAGAAATAAGTTTAATCATTACATTTGTGGAGTTATACTGACATTTATATATAAGGATGATCATGGTATTAAAATGATGAACAGGCTACGGTAAAGGGCATGGAACAAGCCTGTTTAGGTTCTATCTCGTGTAAGGCACTACGTTCAAGTTCAAGTACGTCTGCCGCGAAACTTGTTCGACTGCCTCTAGTGAGAATTCAGATGGCTCGGAGGCTCTCTAGATATTTTGATATATTCACTTATTTAGTTGTCCCTTGAATTTAGTAAAAGTTCTCTCTCTATATATACATACACGTGTGTAGTAAAAATTTTACTTCGAATATTGGATTCGAGTGCCAACTTATTATGGCCTAATATATCTTTATATGGATAAGACATTAAGTTTGAGTCCCAATACATCATATTAATGATATAATAATGACTAAAGAAAAATAATGTACATTTCATGAAAAAACATGAAGCTTGTCCCACTTAATTTGCTCCATACTTGAAGTGATGTGGTAGCAGTGAATAATAAGTTTAAATAAAGCCAAGTGGTTGATTAATAAACATGGGTGTGCCGATGATTAAAATAATAATAGTCATCATTATGATAATTATAAAAAGGAGAACAATAAGGGTTCCCAGAATAATCCTTTAAAGGTGAAGGAAATATGTATCAATGTGGTATGTTAATACGAGACACGTCCACATGATTATAATCCATCCCTTGAAAATGTGACTTTTGATACGCATTGTAAATACAGACTCATTCCTGAAAGTGAATATGAAAATATATACGTGATACAAATTATACAGAAGAATGTGTGTGCATGGTTGAATAAATACCACAATTCACCTCTAAGGGAGGTTTGAGAGAAAGAAAGATAATGAATATTACTGTGTGGTTACATGATATGTCATTTGTCGCGTACATGTGGTACGCCAAAATATTTTGCCATGCCTTATAAAAGGTTATTAAAGGCAAAACTAAAGCAAAATGATTTTGCTTATGCTAATTTTAACCATGACAATTATTATGATATGATTTTCTTTGTGAAGGATTCATTCACCATATCGATGGTATGATAAAAGATCATGTAGTACAAAATAATTGAGAACTCCGGAAGAGCGAATTTATCACTACCCAGATGAATAAAATTATTCATGGCATTAGTATTGTAGTAAATCTCAAAAGAACTTTTTGAGTTTCAAATATATTAGCCAAAATAGTTGGCATATTAAGACTATAAATAAAAGGAAGATTTTCATAGTACTATAATCATTTCGGGTAAATATGAAAGGTTACCCGTCTTTTCTTCTATTTGTACTACATATATAAGCATGATAATGAAATCGCATGCCACAAGTAAACTAGAGGTTTACCTGAAATGAATATTAGTTGCCATGGCCCATAGGTCATCCCGATTTAATTATGATGCACAAATGATTGAGAGTTAACTTTGGCATATATTGAACAAATAGAAGATTCTTCAACAGTACTATTGTGCTGCTTATTCTCATGATATACCAGTTGTAACGATCCGATCAGTCATTTTGAGAATTAAAGTCCCGTTCTGCGGCATAAGGTTTTGAACAACTTCGTATTATCTGTTATGACTTGCATGTGTGGTCGAGTTCAGTTACCGGAGATTCAGAGTTAATTTGGAAGAAAGATTCTAGTTTTGGAAGCTTAAGTGATAAGAGTTGACCGGAATTTGACTTTTGTGTAAACGACTTCAAAATGGGGTTTGACGATTCCCGCAGCCTCATATGGTGATTTTAAACTTAAGCGCGCGCGTCCGAATTTGGATTTGGAGGTCCGTAGGGTAATTTGAAGCATTTCGGCGAAAGTTGGAAAAGTTGAAGTTTGGAAGGTTGAGAGGCTTTACCAAGAGTTGACTTTGGTGATATCGGGGTCGGAATGCGATTCCAAGAGTTGGAACAACTCTATTACGTCATTTGGGACTTGCCTGCAAAATTTGACGTCATTCCACGTTGGTTTGATAGGTTTCGGTGTGACTTTTAGAAGTTGAAAGATTTGAAAGTTCATGAGTGCGATTCATGGTGCGATTCGTAGTTTTGATGTTGTTTGATGTGATTTTAGTCCTCGAGCAGGTCTGCTTTATGTTTTGGGACTTATCGGTATGTTCGTACGTGGTCCCGAGGGCTCGGGTGAGTTTCGAATAGGTTTGAGTTGTGTTGCGCTCGTTTTTTATGTTTCGACTTCGTTTCTTAAAGAATAAATGGTAACACATTAAGAAAATGAGCTCTAATTTCTGTTTCGATTGAAGCATTATATCCGTATCATAATTACGGATCCATAGCAAAAAGATCGTCGAGTTTAGACATCGTATGAGGAAGTTATGCTCATTTTAGTGTCGGAGAAGAGAGCTAGTGCCGGTGCTTCGCAGATGCGAAGTTGGATCCGCATCTGTGACTTTGCAGGTGCGAAAATTGGTCCGCAAAAGCGAAAATTACAGCTGAAAATGTGCAGGTGTGGATTTTTTGTTGCAAAAGCGAAAATCCCTGAGTATATAAAAATCAAACCGCGTTATTTTGGTATTTTGAGCATATCTTGAGTTCTAGAACTCCGATTGAGGTGATATTCGCGGCGTTCTTCTCGTATTTTCATGGGGGTCAGTATTTAACTATAATTTTTGTTTTTAAATATGATTACAAAAGTTTATTTTTGAATTAATTCATGTTTTTATTGGAGAATTGGGGATTTTATCAAAAACTTTTCTAAAGAGAATAATTGGGTTTTGAACATCGATTCAGTGTTATAATTGAATGAAATTAGTATGATTGGACTCGTAATTGAATGGGTGTTCAAATTTTGTAAATTTTGTCAGGTGCGGACCCGAGGGTTGACTTTTGGGTTAATTATTTTGTTTTTGATAAAGATTGAAGCTTTATTATCCGGAATAGTTTCTTATGAGTTTTATTTATGCTTTGAAGTTATTTTGGCTAGATTTGAGTCGTCCAAAGGTTATTTCACTCGAGAAGTTCATTTTAGAGCAGGGGTCTAACTTCTTTGAGGTAAGTATCTTGCCTAACCTTGTGTGGGGGAACTACCCCTTAGGATTTGTGTATTTTATGCTAATTGTATCATATAAAGTCCGTGTACACGAGGTGACCAGTACGTGTGCGGGCTTATTTGTGGAAAAGTTGACCTTTTAGGGCTCGTAGGTTCGTTTGTTCATTAGATATGAAGTTGTTTTATTATGTTAAGTTTTCCCTTTTACTAGTTTCACCTCTACGTGTTTTATTTGTGATGCACGAGGTTTCTGCCGTGCGGATGTTATTGTTTTGAACGAGGTTTCTGCAGTGCTAGTGCTACTATTGATATTTGCACATGTGGCATGTCAAGGCAGGCTATATATGTGGGTTGCGCATGTGGCGAAACAAGGTGGGAACATTACTATGCACCTGTGGTGAGACAAGGCGGGCATTTACTTTATTATTGTGCACGTATTGAGACAAGGTTGGCTATGTCGGGGATTGATTGTGATGACTTGTGAAGGGGCATTTATATTGTTGTTATTTGTGTAGTGGTGTTCCCACCCTGTGTGAGTTATACCGTATTTATTTCGTGGTGATCGTTTCTTATGTGTCATTTAATGTTTATATTCTTATTAGTTGGCCTGAACCGTGATAGAACACTGGCACAAGTATATACGTAGTTAATCACCCCTAACGATTCAAGAAAATGGATCCTGATGTTATTGATCATTTCTATACACCCTCGTCTATTTGCCTCTATGTGAGAAGGGTTCTATTGGTACGTGCGTCGTCCGTGTAGTTATTAGTTGTAATGAAGGCACAAGATGCCAAGTGTTTAGGGTTTACAAATTGGGATCCGTGAATTATGAATGTTTTGAGGTTCGGTACCTCGTGGAGATTATTGGATAAAACCTGATGTGGAAGTGGTTATTTTTATCTAGTTGCTACCTATCCTTCTTTTAATTGTGTTCACCGGATTTAGGCTGTGTTCAGCTTACTCTACTATGTTATTACTTGTTGTGTTCCGCTGCTAATTAATGTTTCTATTTCTTATTACAAGTACCATATTATCATTGTCATTATGCGTAGTTTTATAGAGATAACGTATTTTGTTAGTTCTACACTTATAATTGCTCAGGTTATTTAGTCCAGTAGGTGTATTGACCGTTCCTCGGCACTACTCCACTGAGGTTAATCTTGATACTTGTTGGGTACCACTGTGGTGTACTCATACTACACTTCTGCACGTTGTTTGTGCATATCCAGGTATATCAGAGTTAATCGATCGCTTGTTAGCTTTGCGTATTTTGCCGTGGAGACTCAAGGTAAACTTGTTGCTGCGTTCGCATGATTCAGAGTCATCTTCTGTTGTTGTGCTTATAATGTTTGTCCTTATTTCAAAACAGTTGTATTTGTAGACCTCCTAGTAACTCAGTAGAGCTTATGAATTTTACTACCGGTTTTGGGATTTGTAATTTATAATTTGTAAAGTGTTTTATATTTTGAAATCATAAGATGTTGGTTAAATCTTGTTGCTATTTTAGCTAATGTTAGGTCGGCCTATTCCCTAAGACTAGGTGCCATCACGACACCCAATAGAGGAAATTTGGGTCGTGACAAGTTGGTATCAGAGCTTTAGGTTCATAAGTGCCACGAGTCATAAGAGAGTTTAGCAGAGTCTTATGGATCGGTACAGAGACGTTTGTACTTATCTTCGAGAGGCTACATAACTATTAGGATAATTTCACTTCCTTCATTCCTATCGTGCGAGTTTATTGGTCTCGAAGTTTGAGCTTTTATCATTCCATTCTCTCACAGATGGTGATGACACGAGTTGCAGTTACTAATGACACTGCCCCCGGAGCAAGTGTAGCTAGGGGCAGAGGTAGAGGCTGAAGAGGAGCACGTGCCGCAACTAGGGCACCTACCAGAGCAACAGTTGAGGAGCTGCCTAGTAGCTCCAACTGGGGGACAGGTACCGAAGGCGCCTATTGTTACCCCCAGACTTCAGGAGACTTTAGCACAATTCCTGAGCATTTTTGATTAGTGATGAAGGAACTCATTTTTGCAATCGGTTGCTGAATAAACTTCTAGCAAAGTAT